>JAPYZM010000828.1:0-34073 GCA_030522845.1 Psyttalia concolor
TTTTCCGCACTCCGAGCACAAAAAATAGTATATTATACAACGTGTGTGTAATGGTGTTGTTGGCTCGTGGGAGGTTGTAACATGAGCCGAAGACGAGTGTTATAATCCCACTAGTCAGAAAACACCATTACGCACAAGTTCCATACAATATTTTATGTCATTGTGCCCGTAATCCGCGATTTAACCGAGCGAAGCGAGGTTAGAACCGCGTGATTACGGGCACCTATGGCATAAAAAATAGTATATTATGCAACGTGTGTGTAATGGTGTTGTTGGCTCGTGGCAGGTTGTAACACGAGCCGAAGGCGGGTGTTATAATCCCACGAGTCAAAAAATACCATTACGTACAAGTTCCATACAATATTTTATATCATATACAATATTACGGGCACAATAACAGAAAATATTTTATGCCATAGGTGCCCGTAATCAGGCGATTCTAACCTCGCTTCGCTCGGTTCAATCGTGGATTACGGGCACCTATGGAATAAAATATTTTCTGTTATTGTGCCCGTAATCGAGCGTTTCTAACCTCGCTTCGCTCGGTTAAATCGCGGATTACGGGCACCTATGGCGTAAAAGACTTTGCCCTCCAAACCTCCCGTCCGAGTGAACTTGGCAGGTATTGCAAAAAATTGGGTGTGCAACACGTGCGTATCGCCTTTGTCGCCTCGCGTGATCGCTTAGCACTCGTACGAAAAAGTGCTACTTTACGCACTAGTTGCACGATATACTATTAGCACTGAAAGTACTGCGACTGAAAATTGCTACATCAACAAATAAAAAAATTCCGTGTAATGTTCAACGACGCACACTGCGATATTAATCATGACCGATAACAATCATGCTACGCAAAGTTTATCATCGATAGTTTAATATGAAAAATATTATACCGTAGATATTGAACACAGATAGCGTGGTATATCTAAAGTTAATGATTAAAAATAGGGGCGCGGGCGCCCCACTCCTAGTCAAATCAGATTTGATCGAAATTAGCTTCGAAAAAAAAAGAGAGAGAAAAAAAAAGAACAAAAATCAGCACCTCATTAATCTTCAGCATCAGCACAATTGAGGGGCAATGTCGCCAATAAAATCGCCCCAAGTTCATATCGAGTAGTCAATTTCGCATTCAATCGATAAATCAAATCTTCAATTGGACCCAATTAAGGGAAAATAATTTTCCGCACATTTAAACGCGAGTGTTCCATTATTCCCCCCCCCCCCCCCCCATACTTCCACAAATTTCGAGATATCAATGAGGATTTTCGAAACTTTGGAACATCATTGACATTGATGTAGAGTTTGACAGCACCCGAATACCATCCAATGCAAATGCGGTCGCTGGACGACATGCGAAATATGTTATTTAATATAAATATTTCACTACTCTGTTCGCATACGGATATTTACGTACAACTACTTGTATCGAAAAATATCAATATATATTTATAGTTGAATAGAATTAGACGAAAGAAAAAAAATTATAATGAGTGGGATTTTTGTTTTGTTTTCGGAACAGCGATTGAATTTTGTCCAACAATTTTGTGAAGCAAGTATGTAATTGCGCTCTAATAAATAAAAAAAAATATGAAAAATAGAAATTGTCATTTTCAGTAAATTTAGGTCACTATTTATGCCCTTTACTGAGACATTATCCGTCATTGTTGCATGTGAGGATGAGATTGCCTGAGGGAGTGGGGAAGGGATGAGTAAGTGCCCTCAGATAGATTTATTAGCGTTTGCCGATTTTTTTCAGTAATAATTTTTTTTTGAGTAAATTTTTTTTTGAGATATCGCCAAAAGAGTGGCGATTTTTGTAAAAATCCGCAGAAAGCAAAGGGGGAACCAATTTTTAATGTACTTATGCATGAAAATCTCTCATGCGCGCAATTAAATATAGACAAGACTTCTGCGCAGATTGCCGCCTGTGTAGTTCGACGCAGTGTGCTTCCCTCTTGCGTATAAACCACGTGTGTTCAAATTGATGTTGACATTTCGACTCTGAGAAACTTTTTTCTGGTCGTGGCCAATGCTGACATTCTGTGCCGTCAATAATTCTTTTGCCCTCAATAATTAACTTACATAGCCCCGAATAATTTGTGCTCCCCAAAATAATTATTTCACCGCACAAAATAATTGGATTGAAATTTTTACTCTGATGGTAAGTTACATGGCCACTTAACAAGCCCGGATGGAATTGACCACTATCGACCTCTCCGGAGCATCAACAAACCTGACAGACCGACTGAGAAGCTCAACCCAAAACAACTGAATCCCCCAGGTTTTGCGAGTGCCATGGAAATTTCATTGAAAGATTGATATTCCTTCGTTCTCCAGTATTCCAAAGTATTTTTCCTTCACAAAAAACGTGTAAGTGCATCTCAATCAGAGCGAACAACAAAGAGTGGTCAGTTCCCTTCTAGAATAAATAATTTGTTCAATTCAAGGAGTTTTCAAAGATAACCTCAGTTAATACAAATTCATGACTGATTACTACAAGTGAAGGCTAATCAATCTGAATTTCATTATCATTTTCATTTAACATAATTTATTGCAAAAAACACATTCCTACAAGTGGCCATTGAATGCCTTCAGCCTGGCCTACACTTCTCTCACGCAATATACAACTAAATCTATATATTTGGATTATACTTAGGCAGCAGTTGTTGAACGATGAGTTATCATCGGGGAGGTGGTAATAAGCCGAAAGGCTTTGGCTTCACTGGCTTCCAAATGTCGGGGACAAAGAGGACTGGAGCTAACATTCCACCTCCATCGCATACTTCCTCGCTGAGTAAGCAGGGCTATCACACCATGAATTCCATCACTGAGAATGCACTCTCTGCATGCTGGGGAATGCCAAAGAAACGAAGCAAAACTGAGGAAGAGTGAGTAGAGCAATATCCCGTTCATAATTCAACAGTAAAATTAGCGACTTGGACGCCTGTCCAATGAATGGCATACAGCTCCAATGATTGTTCATCTTCCAAACAAATCCCTATCTTTAACAAAAATTATACATACGTCTAGAAAATTTTGATTAAGGAATCCACAAATTTTACTGACCGGCTGGATAATTATTATCGTACCCCTCAATAACTTTCAATAAGCATACCTGATATTACTCCATAAATTACCGCTAACTAATCCAAAAAATCCAGGTACTTTGAGGACGACGACGAGGCCCAGACGTCGACACTGGAGTACATTCCAGCCCCAGGCTCCCCAACATTCGATCGAATGCAAAAAGCCCAGACAAAACAAGCGGACAGTGACAGCGAGGAGGACCCACTCGATGCATTCATGGCCGGTATCGATGCAGAAGTTAAAAAGAACAGTACCAAAGCAGCCCAAGCTGAGGAGGAGCTCAAGGAGGATAAATCCAAAGGATTCAGACAAGATATTGATGGTGAGGACGACGAGGAGAGCTACTATAGGTACATGGAGGAGAATCCAACAGCTGGACTGACCCAGGAGGAGTCGGATCAGGAGATCGAGTATGACGACGATGGGAATCCAATAGCCCCAGCCAAGAAGAAGGAAATTGATCCTCTGCCTCCCATAGATCACAGCGAAATCAAATACGAACCATTTGAAAAGAATTTCTACAATGTTCACGAGGAGATAGCGAATTTGACTAAGGCCCAGGTCGAGGAGCTGAGGAAGACCCTGGGGATTAGGGTTTCTGGACCCTCTGTCCCCAAACCAGTCACCAGTTTCGGGCATTTTGGATTTGACGATGCACTCATTAAATCAATTCGCAAGAGTGAATACACACAGCCAACTCCAATCCAATCACAGGCGATTCCTGCTGCTCTCAGTGGAAGGGATTTGATAGGTATTGCTAAGACAGGAAGTGGTAAGACAGCTGCGTTCATCTGGCCTATGCTGGTTCACATTATGGATCAGAAGGAGTTACAGGAGGGAGATGGACCGATTGGACTGATACTTGCGCCCACCAGAGAATTGTCGCAGCAGATCTTTCATGAGGCCAAGAAATTTGGTAAAGTCTATAATATTCAGGTCTGCTGCTGCTATGGTGGTGGCAGCAAGTGGGAGCAGAGTCAGGCATTGCAGGCAGGTGCGGAGATTGTCGTTGCTACACCCGGCAGGATGATTGATTTGGTGAAGATGAAGGCCACCAATCTGACTCGCGTGAGTTTTCTAGTTCTTGACGAGGCTGACAGAATGTTTGATATGGGATTCGAGCCACAGGTTCGATCAATCTGCAATCACGTGCGCCCCGACAGGCAGACTCTCCTCTTCAGTGCAACTTTTAAGAAAAAAGTCGAGAAATTGGCCCGCGATGTCCTAACAGATCCCGTGAGAATAGTCCACGGGGACGTTGGAGAAGCTAATACTGATGTCACTCAACACGTGATAGTCTTTAATAATAATCCAACTGGAAAGTGGATATGGTTGTTGCAGAATATTGTGGAATTCCTGAGTGCAGGTAGTTTATTGATATTTGTTACGAAAAAATTGAATGCCGAGGAGTTGGCGAATAATCTCAAGTTGAAGGAGTTCGAGGTGTTGCTGTTGCACGGTGATATGGATCAGATTGAGAGAAATAAAGTGATAACGGCTTTTAAGCGAAAGGAAGTGAGCATTCTGGTGGCCACAGATGTGGCAGCCAGAGGTCTCGATATTCCCCACATCAGGACAGTTGTCAATTATGATATCGCGAGGGATATTGATACACACACACACAGAGTGGGTAGAACAGGTCGAGCTGGTGAGAAGGGAACAGCTTATACCCTTGTCACTGAGAAGGACAAGGAGTTCTCGGGTCATTTGGTGAGAAATCTCGAGGGGGCCAATCAGGAGGTGCCAAAGAGTCTCATGGATCTGGCCATGCAGAGCTCGTGGTTCAGGAAGTCTAGGTTTAAGGGGGGCAAGGGAAAGAGTTTGAATGTCGGTGGGGCTGGACTGGGCTTCAGGGGACGACCTGAGGCTGCTCCACCCAAATGTGGACCGTCTGTACAGCCGCCCAAGGACATCAGCGAAGTTGTCAAGAAATTGGAGAGACAGGGGCCGGGGAGTGATCGACTTTCTGCAATGAAGGCGGCTTTCAGGAGTCAGTATACGTCGCAGTTCAGGGCGTCCTCGGATCATACTTGGGAGCAAACAATCACTCCTCCTTCGCTTATTATGCCACCACCACCTCCACCGTCGACGTCCGCCGCTGATGACGGCAATTCTGGGGGCGATGGATCCAATCCTCATGACAATTCAAATTCCAGTCAAGGTGGCTCTGAACGGAAGCGAGTGAGAAAGAGCCGGTGGGAGTAATTAATTGTGAATGTTGAATAATTAATTCTATTGTATCATGGTATACTGTGAATGTAATGATATAGATTATTGATGGAAATCGAAGGTTTTTTTTTATCTCGATTAATAAATATTGAAAGAGTAATTTTAATTTTTTCGTTTTTGCATTCATCCTGAGATTGAGTTTTACCCCACTTCAACTAGGACATTATGGAGTACAGAGAAATTGAGAGGAGAGTAATGTTGATTGATTGTTGAATGGTCAGTGAACAATTCGATTGTATCATGATGTCATCGTTACCCCATTCATTGAGATCATACTTACGCTGCCACGGGATTTTTTCATTCACCTTTAGCCGATAAATTACACATGTCCTCCGAAAGATAAATTTTTATTGAATCCGTACATTATTACCACATAGTAATTAATATTATTTACATGCGACAACTTATGTATTATTCACCAAGGACAATTATCATGGATGATAATCGAAGTGACTTCATCCGTTGGGTTAATGAGAAATTATCGGATGGGGTTAATGGACGTATCTACAAAATAAAGGAAAATAGCATCCAGTGAATAATTTACTAGAGATTTAGCATTTACCAAGCACCTCTCAACGCATTTAGAAAAAAAAATCAAAAAGGCAATGGGAAATCATTAGCAAATCATTCAGGGCACCGCTATTTTTTCCACAAATAAAAGTCGAAGGCCACCTTCGCGAAGTTAATATTTTAGTCAATCGAGAGGTAATAATATCAAATAAATTGATAAATCATGAATTTGAATAATTTTATGCGATGCATTGTCTATAACGCTCGTAATAATTCAAAGCCATAAACTGATAATGGACACTTATTGTAATAACACGTAATTTTCGCTACAACCAAAAAGACCATCCGTAAAACTAGAAAATCATTTCATGAATAAAGAAAATGATAAAATTATTCCGCAAAATGTTATTCACTGGTCTCAATGTGGAAGTGATCATTAATCATTTTCAGATGCCGGAAAGATTGAGTTGATTGTGCACACACGTGTGCAATAGTCTGCCAAGGGATTACCTTGCTCTTACCTTACGCGTGATGGAGCATATTCAAGGCCATCTTAATCCGCACAAAGAATTCATCCCACGTTTTGCGGAGACGCCAGATATGCTTCGCTCATTTTTATTTATTTATTTTTTTCATTATATTTCAATTGAATCATCAGGAGAAAATGAAATTCCCAAAAGGGGAAAATCTTCCAGTGCAGATTCAGTACAACTGTAATCAGCGAATTTCCTCAAAAATGAGTTTAAAAAATTACGAAATGAAAAAGAGAGGACAGAGTGATTTTTCATGTAAGCAATTTTTTTCAGAAAATTCTACTGAATTTCCATTCAATACTTCACGTTACCCAGCGAGGATTGACCGGTTATTGTCACATGAGAAAAATGTGACAATAAAATCGTATGTAAGTAGTGGCGTCATTACAGATGTTGAGATTTAAAGAATTAAATAGAACAAATTACTTAAACATAATAAATTCTCATGAAATCGGTCTATTGAATCAAGTTCTCACTGAAGAAATGAACTGATGGACAATCAAATGCCAAAACTCAACAGAACGTGCCAGAATTTTGTGACACCTTATCTGACCGATTTACTGACAAGCGATAGGGGTTGAAAGAAGAAACCTTTTACAGAAAAAAAATCTGTAGAATTTTGGGGCTTTAAAAAATTCATTCGATTGAAACACTTTATATAAGATCCATAGGCTCAATTTTTTCGTTGCTTCAGTTGAGAAAAAAATATCGAGAAATTTCTGCAGAAAGTGTCGATAACTCAATAAAATAATATCCACTGAAGATTATCGGAATTAAAAAATCTCCAAAAGAATGTTTTTCAAAAACCCACCGAAATTTCAATAGAAATTCAATAGACCTCTCTCGAATTCGCTGCATTAATCTCCAAACGTTAACCCCCGTCACAATTATCATCAATCGTTCGACCGTTAAAGTTCACTCAATAGTCGGATCAAAGGGATCAAAATCCTCGTAAAAACCGGTTTCTAAAATAGAGACATAAAACATTACATATAACGTACGAAATAAATCAAGGGAAAGAATCTAGATCGAGGCTTTCCAGAAAATATTGAGGCGATATCGATTACCTGGAGTTTGTCCCACGGGGCCCACGAGTATAAAAAAAAACGAATAATATATATATAAAAAGCGCATATGGTACCGGCTCAGTCTTAATGAAGAAATAAGAATTCAATTTAAAGAGAGATCTCGATGTCGAATGATAATGCACCTCAGGATCCATTTTGCGGCATATTTGGACTGCTCTTTCTCCTCGTTTTATGAGTCTGCTGTATTGCCAATGAATTCATGGATTTTCGTTCGCTGTTTTTGCTCGTGAATTTCTCCATTGCACGTGTGTAAGAACCCGTGCAAACTTTTCCCCTGACTCTCCTCTCCTCGGGTGTCATCGGGGCTTTCTTACTCTCCCCTCTATCAGGTCTTGAGCCCTCACAAGCGAGTGCCTTCCTCTGGTGCTTTCCATCCTCCCTATCCCACGAAATCCCTGCAAATTCCGATTGAACACTGGAAGGAGTGAGAGAGCTCCTCTCACTGGACGAGGAACTCGACCTAGTCAACGAGGCTCTCCCCTCAGCTTTATCATCCTCTTTGCATTGGGTCACAACAACCACCGGCGGCTCACTCTTCGCCCTGTTCAATCCATTATTATTCGTGTCACTGTCCCCAGGTAAATTATCATTAACAATGATCTTTGTTATCGACGTTCGCTTTCTCAGTTTCTCCAGATTTTCTTTTTGTGCCGTTTGGCTGGCGTCGGACCTCTGCAGGATGTCCTTCAGGTTCACCGAGCTGTCCTGATCCTTCTGGGCTTTCACGAACTTCGGCGGATCGTTTCCTGGAGCCATCACCTCAGGATAAATATAATTCGGCAGTCGCTCCTTCTGATAAGATGACCTTGGAATTCGAGACGTTGCCGATTTCTGAGCTCTGTCGACTAATTTATCAGTGTCGTTGCTCGACTCCTTAGTCATCTGCCCGGATCTGGCGATATTAACGCAGTGCTTGTACTTCTCGTCGATGGTAGTGTCCCTGTTCTCGAGTGTTTCATCCCCTCGAACGGAGAATTCACCGGACGACCAGTGAATGCCATCTGTCCTAATTCCTGAAGCTTCAACATCGACTGACGTCTCTCCCTGGCTCTTGTCGTCAATCCTCTCGTTGGACTCGGACTCCTCGTCATCCTCGTTCCCCGAGTCATTGTCAAAGTCCTTAATCAAGCCCTCGTTCTTCTCGTTCTGCTTCCTCAGCTCCTCCCAGTTCTTCCTCGGTTTGTAACTCGTCTTTCTCCTCACAATTCCACGCTCAGTGATGTTGATGTCTGGGATGAAGAGTCTGAGGGCCTTTGGACCAGTTGGGAAGGTCACTTCGTTCACTCGTTTCTCGATCATTATCGCTTCCAGACTGGTCTTGGACGCCACTTCTTGATGCTTATTGAAGGCAGACACTAGTTGGGCGACTGAATACTTAGGCTCGTCATTCTCGAAGTCCGAGTGCTCGTCCTTGTCGTCGGAGTTCCCTGAATTGTTGGAGTGAGAGGAGATATTGGAGTGCTGACGCTGAGAGGGTTGTCTCACTGACAATCTGTTTTTATCCACAGGTGTCTCATCAGAGTCCTCAGTCAAAGTATCAGACTCGACTGATTGCAGACTGTCGAGGTTCTCCTCAGCCTCAGAAGTCGAGTCTTTAACATTAACTTCAACGATTTTGTCATTTGATTCTTTCAAAATCTTTTTATTCTGACTTTCTTCCATTTGCAATTTTTTATTTTTGTCTGCAGGCTCTTCTGAGGATGATACTTCAGCCGTTTTTGAGGGATTTTTATGGGGTAGAGCGCCAATTGACGACGACAAGATTCCAGAGCCTGACTTATTGAAGAGGGGAAGATCTTCGGTGACCGAGCGCTGATTCTTCTTCTTCATTTTTCTGGAGTTGCGGAGGCACTCGAGACTTCGGTAGATATCCAGAACCCCCTGGGATTTTGACAGACATTTCAATCCGTAGAGTTTCTCCTGAGATCTACTCCCAAAAACGGGATTCATGTGCTCCTTTTGAAGAGCAGATTTTCCACTGAGGAGACATGCCTGCGACTGAATCTGATTGAGACTGCGCATCCTAGATAGGAGTCCCCTGCGTGCCACATGATTGAGATTCGCCTGGGAGCGACTCTGGGCTTGATTCAGGAGTCCCTGGGTCTGTTCCTTGTTGAGGAGATAGCTCTGGCTAGCTGCCAGACTGGCCTGGCTCGTTGCCAGACTATTTTGAGAGGAGGCAAGACTGGTCTGCGAGTCCGCTGAGCTCATGTAGCACTCGCTGCTCATCAAACTGCCTCGGCTCCCTGTCAATGACAGATTCAGACACATTTCGCTCTGGCTGAGGTGGCTGCTGAAGCCGGGATCCACTGTCGCCTCGGTTAGATTCGCATGGCTGGTCGCCTGGCTCAGAAGGGCCGCTCGCCGGAGATTTTCACGGCTGACCACCCGCTCCAGGAGAACTTCGCGGGATTTTGAGAGGTATTTTCGAAGATGTGGCGATGCCTGGGTGGGAGCACCTCGGAGCCACTCGTGGCGTAGACATTGTTTCGCTGACATCCGTGCACTGAATAGAAAATTTCTCTATTTAAATACGAATTTAGGAGAATTTTCTGGAAAATTCGGCTGGATTCTCATGCAATGGTCTTTCCAGCCGTTTGCAGGGGTACTAATTACGCCTGTAAATAGGCATGAAAAATGATGATCTAGGAGCCGAACGAAAGATCATAAGATCTAAAATGTCGGCAATTCGGTTTAGAGGTCGTGTTGCTTAAATAGGACTTATCATTCGGGTTTGATTCGCGATTGCAATTCGGCTGTCGTGTTGGAAAATTTAACGCGGGTTTGGAGAAAATGGACTCTAATAGATTCTAATCAACATGACTACTCCTTGAGACCTAATTGTCGACAAAAAGTACATTGTGATTTTTTGTTTGACCCCAAGATCATGATTTTTCATGCCTTTTTTCGGTGATAATTAGTAAGCTCGTAGACGGATGCAATGAGCAGGGCTTCTGGAAAATTCTGGTCTAGAGATAAAAGTAAAAAAAAAAAGCTAAAGGATAATAAACAGGCGTTATTTAGTTAAATTATTCCTTAATCATTAGTATTATATATTTTTTTGAAATATTGCTTTGCAGGCATTTGTACGACAACATATATTAGAAAGTGAAACAAAAGTATTTTGCAACGATTTAGTATCTGACATCAAATATCATTTTTGTTCTTATTTTTAATTTTTGATATTGAAATTAATATAAATATAAATATGGATATGAATATAAATTCATGATAAAAGTAATATGACTTATTCACCTTGGGTCAAGCACGAGAAGGCTGGCGACAAAGTCTTTCGCCTGGGCTGAAATGTCTTCGAAGAGCTCCTCCGGAAAATCCACCTCTCCCAGAGAAATATTCTGAAAAGTCTCCTGATCCGTTTCGCCACCGAATGGAGAGAATCCAGTGAGAAGTACGTAAGTAGTTACTCCGAGGGACCACATGTCTGCAGCCAAGGTTATCGGCTCGTAGTGCAGGATTTCGGGAGCTAAAACGTAATCTACATTAACTGTCTCCATTTCACGGGCGAAATTTCAGGAAATCATTTAACTTTTTATTATTTTGCTACTCAAAAATTGCTTGAATGTCATGTTGAATTATAACAATAATCCCTACAGTTCTTAACAATTCTAGAACTGAAAAAAAATTGACTTAAATTCTCATACACAATATCGAGAATTTGAATGAAGTTATTGCTGGAAAATTGTGTAAACAATATTATTAATGATTTTTCAACTTACCAACATAGTCCGGTGTCCCCAGAATCTCCCTCACTTCCGTTCCCTCAAGTACTACTCTTGATATCTCAAAATCGCAGAGTTTGACGTCGCACTCAGGGAAACTCCCCATCATTACGAGGTTCTGAGGCTGTAAAATATACAACAAAAAAACCAATTAATTACTGGATGAAAATGGTATCGCTCGATCATTGATTTCAATTTTTCTCGTTATAAACTTGAGATACGACTGTGGCAATTAAATGGGGACGAAAGTTTCAAGAATCATTGAAAAGTGAAAAATACCTTGCGTACGGGTCTGACCAATACGGGTAATTACCACTCGCGCTAACGTCGTTATAAGCTATTAACCGAGTTTTTGAATCAACGCGTGAATTCCAGGGGCATTAATCGTAATCCCCTCGAGATATATGGGAAGGAGTGAAGCAATTGGTGGAGTCAGGGCTTCTGTATGACACAAGCAGCAGCAATATCGATGTTAATATGCAATAATTAATGGAAGGGGGATTGCATTAAATATGAACCCATGAAGATGTTTATATTTGTATTAACTATTTTATATTTTCAAGGATAATTTTTTTAGTATTTGTAAATGCTCCGGTGACATCAGAAAATTGAATATAAATATTCAATTCAATTGTTGAATAGTTAAAAAATTTTAATTAATTTCGATTATCAAACCAGAGAAAAATATTATTGTTTTTAGTAATTCCCTATCATTAACAACAATTATGCCCACGTCTAGATTAGAATCTAGAATTTTTTGTGAGCGGGTATTTTTTGTGAGGGGGTAAACAAATTTTACTGAAAAGTGGGCAAAATTGTTAGGGAAAAATAGATAACTTTTATTAAGTGACACGGCAATTTCTACTGAATAATTTCCTCTACGTACGAAACATTAATTACAAGATTGTTTATGTAATTTACAGCTTAAAGATGATCAAATACGACGTATACTGCCCCTAATTATAGAAATAATCATCTTCGTTTTTTAAATAAAAAAAAGTCACTTGCCTTATTTTTTTTGGTAATATCTCGGAATCTAAGAGAGCAAATTTTATTCTTTATAAAAATTTCGATTGTGTCATTACGTGCTCGATTTTTGTTCTCGTAAGACTGCGGAGGCACCAGTTCCTTAGTTTGTCGAATGGCGCCCCGGTATCTCGTGATTTCATTTATCACTTCAATTTTTTCCTCTAGCATGTCTCGCACGTCTCTTTCACTTTCCAATGCTCTCAATATAGACTCGGTTATCGAAATTTATGTGTCATTGACAAGATCTCTGCACGGCTCACTAACCGCGTCATTCGCCGATGGTAGAGAGACCTCAGGGGGTTAAACTATTAATTAATTTTCCTTCAAGCGCCCCTCCAAAAGCCCCTACTCCAGCAGTACGAGTTTTTATATTTCCATTGATCCCAACGCCCCAAGAGCTCAACAAGATTTGTCCATTGGTCAATCCAGTGGAAAACAAAATTTTTTGAATCCTATCAAATTAATATATTTCGCCCCATTTGCACTCAATTATTTATTCCATATTTGTAGATGCAATTAACGGGGAAACGACAGTTACGAATAACTTGTGTCGAGATGTTTAATTGTCCGCCATTGCCATTTGCGCTCGACCTCACCAGTGATGAAATTAACAATTTTTTCAATATTTCATGACGAGTGGAAAAATTGAAAGGCATTTGTTATACTTTCCCTTTTTTTAAATTTCACATCGAAAACACGTTCGCGCGTTCATTCGAGATTTTCAAAAGGCCTCCTCTCTATACAAAAAAAACAATCTAGTTTGATAAAATCGATTTCCTTTCGAGAGCTCATCGAGTGCGTACGAGTGCTCATTCGAGATTTGCAACGGTTCTTCCCTATATATCGATTTTCAGCAAATCGATTGTCTTTCGAGAGCTCATCGAGTGAATATCCGAGTTCTCATTCGAGATATTCAGTATAGTTCTCCGTTATTCGCCTTTGTTGCCATTTTTGTTTGTTGTTAACGACAGAAGGAATTATCGAGCATCGATTAATCGATGGAAGTGAAATAATCGATTAATCGCATCTCGTACTTTCGAGATTTGGGATCTCTAGCGATTTCTTCTGGTTATTACATTTGGCTACATTTTCTTGTAGTGATATATGAGCTGGTGTCATCTTATGGGATTCCATTGATCAAGGATACGGCACAATCGAGAATTCCAATCGATTTAGGGTCTTCCAGCCTCAATATTCAACGCAATTGAACCTTGGAATCTGTCTACATCAGCTGTACCATCGTGGGCGATAATTTGAATATTCAATATATCTTTCCTTGTTACAGGTACAGCAAACTATTCGTCGTCCAATAAATAATGACAAAACGCGTAAAAATAAATCTCAACGTGAACCACTCGAGTTTTAAACTCGGGTATGAGAGGGAAAAATAAAAAATAAAGGCGAGTGGATTATGCGCTCATTGAGGTTCGTTAGGCGGTAACATATGGCTAAGACCAGTTTTCCAACAGCAGTGGATAATAATACCAGTTATCACGAGAGTCATTCGGGGTAATAAATAATAACCCGCCTTTTCATGTTGTTTAATACGGGTGTTGGATTTTATTTAATTTGATCATGTAATCTTCCCACGAGAATCAAAACAGATTTTATTCAATTTTCATTGAGCTCGGGTTTTGGGTGCATCTGAACTACACGGAGAAATTGTTTTTTAAATGAACTGTTTTTTTAATAGACATTATGCACACGTATAGACAATTTTTAGTGAGGGGTAAACAAATTTTACTGAGCAGTTGGGGAATTTTTCGCAGAAAACTAGATAACTTTTTGGATTTTATTAGGCAGTCATCAAATTTTACGGACCGGTTTTATAATTTTTATCGGGACCCTCCATACCTTTCGGTAAGCCCAAATTTTACTGAAGCGTTATACGCGAATTTTCCCCGAGCGACCAAAATACTTTTCGATTATATAACGAAATGGTAATTTTTACTGAATTTTTTTCTTCGTGTAGCGATGCCTGATGACGTTAGGAATGAAAAATTGTTCAGTCCCAGAGATATGACCGTTATCTGATCGTCACCTGACCGTTACCTGATCGTCACCTGACCTATCAAGAATTTTGTTCGCATCACTAATGTGAACTACCCGAGAATATATCAAGAAACAAATTTTTTAGGTGAATGTATTGCGCCTGGGTATTGTTATCTCGCGAGTTATCATTTGCGAATACTGCGGAGGCTATTTTTAGACTCCAGTCTCGTCGATCGAATCGGGAGAAATGGTCTCCCTGGGCTCTTTTGTTTGTGCGTGTGGAGAATACAAAGTTTTTTAGTGGTTGTTTTTGTCTCGATGAGAGTCATTGGAGTGGGCCTGCTCCAGTTATAGCCGACAGGTCGGCTCTGTCTGGGGGAGAGCGAGATATCAGGAAAGCGTGATTCACCATCGCCGGACCTGGGGGAGGCGTTGCACGAGCAACGGGTGCGGTCGTGAGTCGAAAAATAACTTTTTTTTTTTGTTTCCAGGCATCGATACAACTCTCGTGGGATTTCACAAATTTAGGGGCTTGTTTTGACGATGTAATTCTCGCTCTTATCCTTTAGGAAATTTCTGGGATAACATTTTCATTTAAACTCGATTCCGCGGAAAATTTACTTTAGCCTTCTCATAGATCTAAACCCTCTCTTACCAATAATCGACTTTCTAATCGGAAACAAAAGTTGGAAACATTCGGCCTAGTTGGCGCTGTCAGCATTCACTTGGTCTTTATATTTTCATCATTTTTTAAAAATACGTCTGTATTTTATTTAATTTGCCTACTTCATGATTTTGAATCATTTTTTTCTTGTTTTTCTTTTCTGTCCTGGAGATGTTATAAACCAACGTCAACTTGGCGCAATTTTTTCACAAACTTTGTCTGGTAATTCTTACAGCATATTCAACTGTCATACTGAATAGATGGCGACACTGAACCGCGACACCCTGCCTGACGCCCGTAATTTTTGTCTCAGCGAGATGTTCCTGAGCGGTCACCCATCCAAGTACTAGTCCAGCTCGACGCAGCATAGTTTGGATATCCGCCGGAGCAACAGCGCGCTTCCTTTTTTTGGTTTTCACTACTCATACTTAGGTATTTATAATATTTACAAATTGAAGAACTAGTCTTAAAAAAAGGAAGAGAAAAAAGCAATTTCGCTTATATAAACCTTGGCCAGCGAATAGCACTCGAGTTTGAATATTATTTTCATTACGCTGTGTCGGAAAAGTACTTTTTCGACACACTGAGATGAAAAACTATGTTCGTAACTAGTGAAAAAAATGGTTTTTGGCATGAGGGAGGTCTATATCACGAGCCGAAGGCGAGGGATATAATCCCACGAGTCCAAATATACTATTATATATTGATATTTGCTATTATATTTGGTATTATATATTGGTATTTGCTTTTCATTACAGTTTAGTTAAAAGAAAAACTTTCTTTCCAGTAATATTATGTTTAACATTATATCATTCTCGATTTTGTGCGCCCCAAAAAAATATTTTAGTTGAAGTAAACACCACCACGGCCCCCCAACGATTACGACTGTTCGTAGAAGGCGCCTAATGAACTGTAATTCTATTTTCGATTTTGCTAAGTGGAATCTTAGCTATCGTGGCTATTAGAAAATGCATTTTTTAGAAACTAGGACCTAAACGTGAGATTTTAACATTTAATAATCAGCGAGTGCATGCCCCATCGCTCCAGTACTGTCTTTTTCTGAAATAACAATTCTCACTTTCGCAAGCCATCGTAAATGAATTTCCAAAAGACTTTTGTAATCGACCTCAACCGCATTACTTTCCCCCTCATCCTCCCAAAATGATTAATTTCAGTCTGCCTCACTGGTCCCTCCGCGGTTAATTTTTGTCAGCGGTAAAACTCAAAAGCTCATTCGACAATGGGCCCGGCGTTTATTATCGTATTATTCGGGCCTCAGACGAATTAAAGAAGTGGGAGAGAAATATCAACGGTAATCGTTCCACGGCCAAAATGGGAATGAACTTGGTGTTGTTGCTGGAGCAGGTTGAAAATACAAATGCAGTGAGAATATAGTGGCCACGTCGCGGCAACACACACGGTCATTTTGTCTTCGGTAAAAATCCTCTGGACGTGTTTTCAGTTTGGCCATAAATCGTATATGGTGGGTCGAGTCATCGCTCGGCATACTGTCCTATAAAATTCACTTCAAGATCACAAGATCAGCAAAAATACTGAAAAATACTTGAAGTGACACGGCGTCAATTTGAAATGGTCGAGTGGAAATTAAAGGGCCCATTGGGTCATTGAGAGGAACAATATTTCCTGAAAATTGTTCAGTGACAATGTAAAGTCGTTCCAATACAGCCGAAGTGTCTTCTCGGTTCGTTCGTTTCAGGGCTGAAGTTCAGTGGATCGCCTCAGCTATACCTCAGCCATTCAGGACTGACACAAATGAATTCCCGATAAAGCTATAATTATCTGGATTTATCCTAAGATGGTGAATATACGGGAGAAGAGCATCTTGATAGGCACGAGAACAATCTGACATCGGTGAGGCCTTCTAACTCGTGATTTGTTTAACAAATCACGGTTTCACCTTGATCGTCATCGACACCATTATTCTCTCTCTACAAAGTAATACTTCATCTGTAAAAATAGACAGAAATGGATAGGGATATGTCGAGTATCCTTATATATAAGGGAGAACCATTGGATATCTCGAACGAACACTCGATGAGCTCTCCAAAGAGAATAAATTTTCCGAAAATCGATGCTTTCCGTATGTATGTCCCAACTACAATGATCTCAAATGTCGAAGGTGCGAGATACCATTAATCGATTACCTTATTTTCGTCGATCAATAAATACTCGGTAATTCAGCGTGTCGCGATTGATAATGCCTTATATATAAGAGAGAACCATTGAAGATCTCGAATGAGCACTTGATTCGATTTTCTCAAAATCGATTTTTTTCGATTTATCGATTAGAATCGATTTTCTAAAAATCGATTTTTTTTTATGTATCTTAACACTGCTAATGACCGCAAATCTCGAAGGTGCGAGATACATTTAATCGATTATTTCATTATTTATCGATTAATGGATGCTCGAACCATTGAATATCTCGAATGCGCTCTCGACGAGATCTCGAAAGCGAATCGATTTTCTAAAAATCGATTTTTTTCTTATGTATCTTCAAGCTGCTAATGACCTCAAATCTCGAAGGTCCGAGATAACATTAATCGATTATTTAATTCTTTATCGATTAATGGATACTCGATAATTCATTCTGCCTTGACTGACAATTCCTTATATATAAGGGAGAACCATTGAATATCTCGAATGAGCACTCGATGAGATCTCGAAAGAGAATCGATTTTCTAAAAATCGATTTTTTTCTTATGTATCTTGAAGCTACTAATGACCTCAAATCTCGAAGGTCCGAGATACCGTTAATCGATTATTTCATTTTTTATCGATTAATGGACACTCGATAATTTATTCTGTCAGGATCAACAAGATCAAAAAGGAAAGGACAAAAATGACAATGAAGAAAGATGTGAATACTTATCGTGGAGCGCTTTGTGGTCATGAAGGGAAATGTCCAACAAAAATGATCTAAACCCCGTGAATTTTATTTTATGAAAAACGAAAAGAGAAGTAATAAATCATCACGACAGCACAAGTTGCTTATACTGTTTTATGTTACACGTACGTAATCACATTTGTTTAGTAATCCATTCAATTAATTACGTTTGTGGAGTACATTAATGAATGCAGTCTTTGTTTAAACTAACAAAAGGAAACATCTGAACACAAGAGCGTTATTGCACAATATTATTGTTGTTACGTTATATATAATCATGTAGTGTTTTGGGAGATCGCTGCAAAATTATCGGACACCTTCAGTAAAATTTGTTGATTGCTTGCTAAAAGTTATTGAGGGATACGATTAAAATTATCCAAAATTAATATTTTTTGCACAATTGATGTTCTGTAGATTATTTCCTTTAGACTTTGAAAACTATGTTTTGTCGGAAAGGGTTTTTTCGTTTTGTTAATTTGAACAAATACTTCATCGATGTTCACGAAAAAAATCATTAATTAAATATAACCGACGGTTGTGGCCATGCGGTTAGAGTGCTAGACTGGCATGCCAATGACCCGGGTCATCGGAAATTTGAAATGAAGCAGTGGCTAGGAGCCGGATAGCTCAGTTGGGAGAGCACCCGATGTATAATCGGAAGGTCCCGGGTTCGCTTCCCGTCACCGGCAGTCAAAATTTGTAAAAATTTGTAGCACTCTGATCTCACGATTCACTGCCGAGCGGTAGTCTCGTAAAACGGACGACTGTACCTGGCCAAGGTTTTCCCCTCAGGGTGAGGTTTTTCCTTGGTCCTTGGCGAATGCGGTACAGCGGAGCCGGGGGCGGGAAGGGTAAATACGTAAAAGCCCGAGAGGGTATACGTGAGGACAGGAAATTTCAAAATTTTCATCAATTAAATATAGATTAATAGAAAAATGTCTCGCAATGGTAGGAGAAAACTATTAATTTGATTAAATCAGATGCGGATGAGACCCTCGAAGTGCCATCAATTCGCGAGGCATTGAACCGAGAGGAATCATAAACTGGAGAACTTTGAGGAGGGAAACTATACACAGAGGATTTGTTGTTATCCCTTTCGTAGTCGTTACTCGTTATTATTTTGCTGGGCGCACGCATGCAAGACTTTATATCCCTGAATTGGAGTTTATACGAGCCTTTGTCCCATGCTGGTATATCCGTAGATGGAAATTCAATTTGTTTGCGAGCGTTATTCTTATCGCGAATCAGGTACCAACATGTGGGCATCTTCTGATTTTTACGAATAAGAGACGTGGAAAGATTATTTACATTTAAAAATGGATTTTAATTGTGTCTGAAATTTTTTCGCAGTTTTCAATTTGTCGTTTAAAGCGGCAAAATGTGAGCAAATAAATTCGTAAGCTTCAATTTTTTTCGGAAACTCAGTAAAAAAGTTGCATTCACTCCTAGGTAAAACGCAAGAATTTACTGGACTTTAAAATATTTGATTTTTCCCTTCAGTTCAATTCCATATGATTCTCGTATACGGTAATAATTTTAAAAAATTCATTGATGAAGTATCGAATTAATGGAGTCACGCCTCTCCCTGAATTGCAAAACAAAATGCGATATGAGGAACTCGTTATGGTGAAACAAGATTTTCTGCTGCTTTTGAAATGCAATTTTTTTTCAGTTTGATATGAAAATAAGGAAGTGTATGTTATCGGTCATAGGCGGGTATGCATACGAAAAATCGAGTTTGACTTTCACGTCTGGAGCATTACCTTGATGTCCAAATGAGCGATATTTCTCTCGTGGAGGTAGGCGAGTCCCTCCACCAGCTGCTTCACGAAATGCACGACGTCGCCCTCCAGTGGCACCAAATCTCCGTCTATGAGAGTCTGCAGGTCTCCACCAGGTGCACTTGAATCAATTAACAACAATTGTTCAGTACTCTCCAAAGAAGTGAGCAAAGTAGGAGAAAAAATGCAGTTTGAAGAGTAGAAATTTGTAACGAGACCCATTTCCACTGAATTTTGAGGGAATGGCGCCATTAAAAAATTACGTTGCCAAGGATTTAATCGATTTTCTTATTAAGGCGTGACGTAATTAATGGAAATCGTAAGGTTGCAGTGAAGTATTTATCAATAATGAATAATTGTAGGGAGTTGTAAAATTTTTAACTCTGATTCGCGGAATGGATGACTTAATGAATTTCGCTTCGGGAATTGAAACGAATGACTCTCTTCTTAAAATTTTGATTGAGGAGGAATTAATCGGTCACTGGACATGAATTATTCAGACAAGGACATGGCTAAAAAAAAATTCAGTAGAAATTACCGTTTCGCGGTCGCTCGGGGAAAATTACTGTACTACTTCAGTTATTGAGGGTTACGATAAAAAAAAATCAACCGGTCGGTGAGAATTTCCCAAGTTGTCAATTAAATTTTTTTCACTCCTCTCTAACAATTGCCTAGACGTTTGTATAATTGTTGGTAAAGATGGTGAAATTTACTGTGCGGTTGAGCAATTTTTTCCGAACATACGGTAATTGTTAGCAACAAAGGTCTCTCTGTGTAAGCACAGACTGATTTTTCATTGTCAATTTTTGTGTCAATGAGTAACATTCAATCACTCACTATTCCATGACGAGGATTATTTCTTTTGGAGTCTCGTAGACATCATGGAGTCGGACGACTCGAGGCGACTGGGAGCAAAGGGATAATAGCGCTATTTCGTGACGCAACTCGGCACTGCAATCGGTGTTGAATCGATTCCGGGATGAATATTTCGCGGCGTAGAGAGTACCTGTTGAACGCGATCTGCAGCGATACACTTTTGCCCACTGGCCACTGGGAAAAAAATAAAAAATTGTAAATGTTAGAACAGAGAAGACAATATTGAAATGCTTTTCTAATGTTTGTTCCATTAAAATTATAAAATACAAATTTTATATTTTTTTCTTAACTATATAATACAGAAATAATAATAAAAATAGTTACATTGCATAAAAAGAAATAAAAAGGCGATAAATTTCTCTTAAAATTCTGCTCACGAGAATGGGTGGAAAAAATAGCTTCTCCACAGAATTCCTGTGGAATTCCAATAGAATTGTCTAGGAAATTCGTGAGGTAAAAATTGTTCCCACGTGATTTTTTTTACCATAAAATTGATGAAAAAAATGTCAATTTTATTGACTCGAACGGCGCGAACTTCCTCGTTTGCATAAACCACAAATATTCTCCCAAAACAACATAAATAAAATTCAGATAGCCATCGATTAATTCTCCCAATAAACCCACGACATTAAAGTACTTTCATGTTTGAAGATTCCGAGCGTTTCACCGGCGAAGGTCGGGCGCCGCGGCGCCCCACCAAGGCTGCCTGCAGTATGTGCATCATATTTTTATTTCTCCACGAATAAAAGTCAAAAAGAAAGAATGAGCCGAGGGACTTCTTATATTAAGCCTCATGTCCGTGAATTTACATCCGTATTTTCGTCCTTTAAATGCTGTCTTCATGAGTTAGTAATACCTCGGGGCATTAAATCGTCCAGCAAATGATAATCCAATTGTACTCGCCTTGTCTGATTACATAAAAATCATTCTGACGGCAGTGAGCTTTAACTTGAGTCCTACTTTCGTCAGTTGCACTCGCTTCAGTTGAGATTTTTTAAATTACTTTGGGCGCTCGGTGAAAATTATTCGATCGGTCAATAAAATTTGTTCGCCACTAAAAATGGGCTGAACTTCTGTACAATTTTTGTTAAGAATTACCAATTTTTATTATGCGGTTGGATTATTTTTTCCGACCGTCAAAAATGCTAACGATGACCAAACGGAACGAGAATATTTACTAAAAAATTCTCCCCCGTGTCTCCGTCAAGGGATCAATTCAAATTAGATTATTTTTTGTCAAGTGAAAAACTGGTCAATCCGTTGACCAATTTCCACAGCGAAATAACAATTTATGTCACTCTAAATCAAACTATTCCTTTAACGACCTGAACCCATTAATTAAATCGATTTAATTGAAATTTCGTGTTCGGCAATAACGGGAATAAAAAATGAGAGACCCAATTTGCCTGTCTGTAGCCCAAAAGTGTCTCGGAAAAAGTCGACTCCCTTCGGCTGTCCTTGCAAGGCCTCACTGGGAACTCTCTGAGTAATTACCGGAATGTTCAGTGAATAGTTTCTCATTACTTCTCACCGGATAAATTTCTTCTTTCCGTTAATATTTTTTTACGACTCTGGGATGTTTATGGGGATTGATTTTTATGGCAGGGAAATCATGTGCCGCCGCAATTTGCGTCAGGGTGTAATCAATAATTACGGGAAATTGGGGGGGAGGGGGAGGGGGTTCTGATTGCCGGTGAATTACGAGGGTTATGAGGTGTTGAAATCGACGGTAATGGCAGGATATTTATAGCATTTCCAAACTGAGAAAAAAATATATATATAATTTTGCCAATCAAATATCCTCCTGACAAGAATTCAAAGTGAATTTTACAGTAGGAATTCCGGGCATTTAATTATTAAAAATAAATAATCAATTTAAGAGACTAAAAAATATTTTTTAAGCAACTGAAATTGCACTTCTTACCCGGAGAGAACTTTTTGAGTAAAAATTACCTCTCCATTTGGTAATCATGCAGAATTTTCGGAGTTGGGACAAAATTACTCAACCACGTAGTGAAGTTCAATATTTTTAGCAAGAATTATGCACACGGCTAGACAATTTTTAATGAGGAGTAAACAAATTTTACTGAAACGATATGGTA
Organism: Psyttalia concolor; assembly: GCA_030522845.1. Classification (NCBI taxonomy): domain Eukaryota; kingdom Metazoa; phylum Arthropoda; class Insecta; order Hymenoptera; family Braconidae; genus Psyttalia; species Psyttalia concolor. Next base: position 22,540 of record JAPYZM010000828.1, read on the forward strand.
ATTTTTACAGAATTTTCTTCTCCGGGAATTTCTCAGTTTCTAATCAAACAAATAATCTCGCGAATGGAGGCATCAATCGCGACAGGTCATCAGATAAACGTCGGAAAAAGCCGAATAATTTTCTTCACCCGAAGGACCTTGACCGATCGATCGGAAATAGTCACCAGCTCCTCAGAATTAATTACCCCGTCATCATAGATTTCCAAATATAATACGACACGTTCACGTTGAGCAACCGTTAGCCCCTAAAGCCGATGAAAATCGAGATCATAGGATCGGATATGCCAATATCCACTCATCGCGTGTCGAAAAAATAATAAATAAATGAATAAAAACATATTCATCAGCGGCTGGGGACGCGTGAAAAAAAAATTTGCGTCTAAGGTAATTTGTAGCCGTCCTCTCCGCCCACATTAAAAAAACGAGGAACTCTTATTGCCCACGCGTCGTCTAACGGAGAACCCGAAGTGGAAAGTGAGATGAGGGGCTTCAACAAACGACTAATGATTTTCGACGAGTACTCGACGATTGATCAGCGCCGATTGGTAAATAAACAGAATGATCTTTTTTTTTTTCAAATGTGTTTTTTAAAGGCGGCGGTGGGTGAACTCGAAGGTACAATGCGTCAAAGTCGATGACGTCAATGACCTTAAATGCCTGTCGTAATAGTACTCCTCCACGACTGAACACGACTTTTCATTGTCACGATTTCTCATGGACACTTTTGTTATGGAGATCTGAAGAATTTCATCATAATATCATCGTAATAAAATGATTATTTATTCCGTGAATATTCGAATGAGTATTTTTGGAATGTAATGAGTCTACTGGTGTGACAGTTGCAAAAAAAATACGATTTTATGTGAAATGATGAAAAAAAGTGGGTTTTACATTTTTGAGTTGCCAATTTTTCAGCCGTTTGTTGGGAAAAAATTATTAAGAAATACTGGATGATTGATTGGTGATGATGTTGATGGAAAATATGTCGTCACCCACATAGTTATTATATATTTTTGGCTCATGAATATCTTTCGAAACTAGTGATGCCAGCTAAATTCGTGATATGTCAGATGACGGTCATATGACCGAGCCACGATTGATCATTTACTGTCACATGATAAGAATGTGAACCGCTTAATTAATGACGCCACTGCAGGTGTCTAAAATTTTTTTGAAGTTATGAATACATGACTCGTTCTCCGCTTCGCGTCGAGTGACTGAATAGTATATTTCGTAACAAGTGAAAAAAATGTTTTTTTGCAATACCTGCTCAAAAAGTTCACCTTTCAGTACGATTTTTCATGCGTAAAGTGGCACTTTTCCGCACAGTGTCAGAGATCGTGGGTAAAGTGAAACTCGTGCGTAAACCTGTCCGCGGCCTCCGCGTCAAATCCAAAAAACCCTCAACCAAATAAAATCGCGTAAAATAAAATCAACCAAATCTCACCTGGCAAATGGTTTCGTATCGATCTCATAATGCTCGGTAATGGGGCCAGTCTTAACGACTCGTGCAAGCTGCGCCTCCTGAACAAGGACCAGCCCCTCTTTGACATGTTTCTCACTCCACTGAACGCGACATCTACCCCGACAGCGTTCGGTGGGCCTCTCACCGTCCCTCCTGCCCCTCGAGTTGGCCGACGCCGATGATTTAGCAGCCGTCGACTGGAGCTTGCGATGCTGAGGACGGGGCGATGTTTTTCGACTGGAGGACATCGTCGGCGATTGATGGGTCGACTGATAAATCATCTTTCAATTCCACAAGTTCGACTCCACCACTCCCTTGGCCTCCCCCCCCCCCCCCCCCCCCCCCCCCACCACCAAACAACTTTTTTTCTTTTTTTTTTTGCTCTTTCAATCGAGTTCGTTCATTAGCGTAATTCGCATCAGTGTCTCAATGCATCAACGTGCGCAAAGTTCTCGTGCTCTTTAATCCGGTCATTCATGAAATAATTTTTTTTCTTTTATTTTATTTACTCTTGGGAAGAACCGCTCATTGGCTTGCACACGAGCGGAGGACACAGTTAGAGGGCGTCTCACTCTCTATACATTGGATGTTGCAATGATTCCCTGTGAACTTAAAATTTATGGACAGCACTGACGATCAAGTGTCACGATCCATTTAAAGATAATGCTCAGAGCACGATTGTGAGCTAACGATCTACGTTACATTGATTTTTTCCTCTCTGTTTTTTTTTCTTTTTGTCATTCGCACACGATTGGGTGCCTTCGGTGGAGAGTGAGCGGCAGTGGCTGGAGTGTCAGCCAAGTACTCATTTCCTAAAACACGACGTGATGATTCAAGGATTAAGGGGGATTGGATTCAGTTGTGGAATGAGAGGAGAGGACTCCTTTAGGTAAAGAAGATTTACTTGACTGAGGAAAATGGTCTCTTCGGATTTTTTTTTTTTTTGTTCAATAGTTAAATTTTCTGATTAAGCATTCTCATCGCATGATGCATCCGGATCATTTATTTATTTAAATTAGTACAGCAATCAATTTATTCCAATCGCCAGAACTGAAGTTGGTGGGACAATTTTTTTGTTACAAATTTAACTCCATTTTCTGCGAATGATTCTTATTTGATTATTTCATTATTTTTGTCCCAGAGAATTTACGGAATATTCAATTGTCCTTTAATTTTGTAAATAATTATTTTTAATTTGAGAATTCAATTGAATTTTGTGGAAAATTCAAATGAGTTGAGATATCCCCGATTCATTGGATTCCCATTCCCACTAAAAATTCCAAAATATGTCCTCTCAAAAGTTATTCCAATCTTACTAATTTCAAGAGACCAGCAGGCCTAAACAATTAATTTTTGTACTAAAATGACTATTATTTTATTTTGAATTAACAGCCGTCTCACACGGAATAAAAAAAATTTCACCTGCACTTACATATCATAATCCCTGGAAAATATTCGCCATCCCAAGCACTGAAACGCTCACATGTTGCTCACCTCCGCACAAATATCAAAAGCCTACGAATGAAAAAAAAATATCTATATGGTTACACTGTACGAACTGACGAAGGGACTCGTTGCATCCTGAGAGATGCAGGCGCACGCGTTGCTCCGTATTAATTCCACCCTTCGCGGTTCACCACGCGTCTCAAACTGGCCGTCTTGCAGCGCAAACTGCGAGAGATCGTGGCCCAAGACATCGCATTTGCCCCCCTCGAGTATCTCGCTGTTTTGTATCCTCGCCATCTCATTCCCTCACCCGATCTCCCGGTACTGCCGTCTTTTTTACTTCACTCTCCCCCCCTTTTTTTTCCAAACCCATACACTCGCCTTCATCATCCTACTCTGCCGTCTCAGCTTTGCACGTTGGAAGTGGACAGTCTGACGTAGGTGGAATCCAGTCACGATGTACCTACACGGCACTGAGAAACGATTTTATGTATATGTAAAGCACACCGAAAGTAATGTACATGAGGAATTATTGGTTTTTCTAGCTACTAACAATTTTTCCTCCGGAAAAATGCAGGGATTTTTCTCATCATTCTTCTCCAGGCTTCACGAGTATCTGACGTGTCGAGGAGATTGAAATTTTCTGGAGAAAAAAAATCATAGAACTCCAGCCGCGAATCGCACTCGGGAACTCCCAATTGAGCGCCGGGTAATCTCTCAATTGAGCTCCCGGGAACTACGGGATTCTCTCTCCTGAAATTCATAAATCCACACTGCTAACCTCTATTAGGAAATCCTAAAAGAAATTAAAATTTTTCCGGGAGAAAAATCCCGAACCCCAGCGAATGGAACCCGGGAGGACCTCCCAATTATGCACTGGGTAATCTTTCAATTAAGCTACCCAAATTCTCTCTTAAGAAATTAATTAACTGTCATCCTCCATTAGGCATTAAATCCTGAAGGAAATTAAAATGTGAAATTCATACATCAACACTGTCCACCTCTATTAGGAAATCCTAAAAGAAATTCAAATTTTTCCGGGAGAAAAATCCCGAACTCCAGCGAATGGAACCCGGGAGGAGCTCTCAATTATACACTGGGTAATCTTTCAATTAAGCTACCGGGAGCTACCTAAGAGAACCTAGAGAACAAAGACGATGGACCATGATTTCCCTGTGCTCTTCATAGAGTGGGCAGTGTCCGAGCACATGATCTAAGTCTTCGTTCGGACGGTTGCATCGGCATTGCATTTTTACTGTCGTATTTGTATGTGTTACTCATGAAAAACTCCAAAAATTATTGAAAAAAACAATAAATTTTCAATTCCTCTAAATTTTCCATAAAATCCGAAACATCAGAATTTTCTCCCTGAAATCACCCATTCTTGAATTTATCTGCATAATCCATTACTCAAATTGAATCCACAATATTAACAATATTTTCTCATAACTTCAATCATCACTATAATTAAAGCCGCTACTAATTATATTCATCCCTCAAAATTGACTTCAGGAATAAAGAGGTAAACGAGTTTTTTCCGATTTAAATCTGTCAATTTTTATGATCCCCCGATAAAATAAATCACCCCAGAATAAATCCAATAACTCTCGATAACGTCCACCTCATTACAACAATTAGGAGACCTCTCACGATGTTCACGTACACTGTTCAGTATAATTGGAAATTGCTCCGTGTAGTTCTCCCGGTGGTATCGTGTCGTTGAAGAAACAACTTGGGGGGACAAAGAGTTTAATGTGCGTGTATTCACCTCTACGGCGCCAACGCTTGAACAAAGCACGATTCCGTAGCCATGAGATACAATTTTTTTTTTTTCGTCCACCTTAAATCCTTATTTCGTCTCATTCCGGTTTTTAATTGTTAACCGAACGTTATTTTCATTTTATTTGACGTCTGCTCGACTGACTTCCGCGACAGACTCGACTGACTCTGTCAGGTAATTATTATTCTTATTATTATTTTTAGATAGAGACGATAAGGGAGTGGTTACAGGCGTTAACGCGGTAATGAATCCTGCGGTGGTCCTGTTTTCAAATTAATAAGGCATTTTTTAATTAACATCGTAACGACTCGATTGGGAGAATGTTGATCAGCCTGGAATTGAAAAAATTATAAGAACAGAATTTTGCTTTGTTTATAAAAGTTAATAGTTGTAATAATTGTTATTTATAATTTGTTTTTTTACGATGGATTGAATTCATTTTGGATACAATTGAAACCTGAAGTTCTCAATGAATTGAAAATTAACGAGTTAATTCATTTAAATATCTCGGTTTGTACAATTGTTGGTGGAGCAACTAAAAAAATTTGAATGGACTACTGACGTGATATAAATTTCAAGTGGTCAGAAAAAAAAATCAGCTAAAAATGTTGAACACTCGATGGAGAAGCCGTTCACCCGTAAAATTGTAATTCAACGAGTCGCAAGATTGGAATTGCATTAGCAAAGTCCTCAGCGTATGAAAATAAAATTACTTTTGAGGAGTGAACAAAGATCCGACCGGTGAAATTTTTCCCCACTCTCGACAATGAAATTCCATATTTGTGAATTAACGAGTGCTCAGGGTCATCGTGATTTCCTTCGGAAAAAAAGGCACGCTTCCAACACATTTGAAACCAAATAAAGGAATTCAGTTTAATCTCATTATAAATCTTGAATATGCGAGTATGCAGGGAACACAGTGCTCCCCGGAAAAATGACGCGGAGAAACGTCCACGGGGTATCACGACAGGGAGACATGTTCCGGCATTGGTGAAGTGTCCCTTTGTCGCTGGAGGGTGTCATAAACATCAAATTCAAAGTGCCTGGTTTTTAAAAATTTATTCTTTATTTATTAAAGTGCCCGGTTGACGCTCACGAGAAATTCGACGTATCGGGTTCTTGTCCGGGGCAAGGTCAGGGAGAATTTATAAGAGCGTTTTGACTCAATTATGTTAACAATGTTATTTGGGACTCACTTTTTTTACAATACGAGACTGAAATGAATGTTGACGTGGAAAAATACACTTGATGTAAATCCAGAGATTGACAGATTTGAAAAGAAGTTTTCACCACACTGTGTCGGAAAAGTACTTTTTCGACACATTGAGATGAAAAATTATGTTCGTAACTCGTGAAAAAAGTGGTTTTTGACTTGTGAGATTACATCACTTGACTTCGGCTCGTGATATAGACCTCACTCTCGCCAAAAACCATTTTTTTTCATTCGTTACGAAATATACTATTTCATCACGCTGTGTCGGAAAAGTAACTTTTCAGTCACTCGACGCGAAGCGGAGTAGTAGATGAGTAATAGTATTTTCCGGCACAGCGTGATGAAAAATTATGTTCGTATCTCGTGAAAAAAGTGTTTTTCAATTCGTGGGATTATATCCCTCGCCTGCGGCATGTGATATAAACCTCCCACTCGCCAAAAACCATTTTTTTTCACTTGTTACGAAATATACTATTTTATCTCAATGTGTCGAAAAAGTACTTTTCCGACACAGCGTGATGAAAAATATTTTGCGCAGTCTTTACGAAATATACTATTTCTGCCGTCGTGTCCAAGTGGGGCAGAGGAAGACAAAATGGCCGACATTTGGCTGCCAATCACTCGCCACTGAGACGTACGAATTTCCCGATGTTTCGCTCATTTTCAAAATATTTTTCCGAACTCGAAGACGGCACTTGATTCATCTAACTCTTATATTTGAGTCAGGAGATATTTACCGACTAATACCGATCCGTTTGTCCCCTCTCTCTTCTGAAATCCACTGACTCCACGATCTTCAGTGGGAGGAATTCTATTTCCCCGAGACGAACAGATTTCCATTGATCGAGTGAGATTAGAGGAAAGCACTGACACAAATGCGAGATGGGCATTGAAATTCCTCAGGGTGGGACAAAAAATGCCCTCGATCTGGCCTTGGATCGAAAACCTAACCAAGTAACGAGACATTGACCGGCCTTCAGAACTATTTTGCAGTTTGACCTCAGAGTCTTCCTCACGCCCAATGACCTTCCACACTTCATACTCATCGACCTCTGTCCATCGGACAACAACTCTTTGTTTACTTTTTATTTTTAAACAAGCATAATGAAGAACGCTCGGCTATAAGTGTTTACATCTTCATGAACATTTTTGAGGTTATTCGAAATGTTTGTCGATCTAGTATGAATTTCCCCAGGGATCTAAGGCCGTTGGAGTGGAAACGCTAACTTCCCTATTTCGAGAGATCGAAAAAATTAAAGTCCCGTCTATATTCAATAATCGATAAAATTGAAATAATCGATTAATCGTCTCTCGCACTTAGAGATTTGAAGACGTCTATTAATAATATGGATCCGTAATGCAATTGCCGACTATCGGCCCCGGGAATAATCGATTCGAGTGCAATCAACTGTTGTCCACTCTCGATTACTGAGTCGTTTTCAATTGCCCATCCCGCCGAGTTCCGCCGCGGGGAGGGGAGAGATCATAAATGGGATGATTTATGCTGGCTTTATGGGGCATCGACGCACGCACTCGAGGCCGCTTTCATGCGAGAAGAGGGCAGCCCTTGTGGTTCATCGAACTTGTTGTTTTTCTTGGATATGTATTGAGAAGAATTCGATGATCTTCCAATAAAAAATGTTTACGGACGGAGGGAGCACTCACTCCAGGGTTGAATCCGCAACTTGTGCGATTACAGTCCGCGACGAAGGCCTGGGAAATACTGTTAAATTCATCGGAAATTATATATTTCGTAACGAGTGCAAAAAAGTAGATTTTGATACGACGGGGTAGTAACGGGTATGCGAACTTGTGTTTTTGTTAGTGATGTTACGTTCAGGGAGTGGCGAACTATGCCATTTTTCGTTTACTAGTAAACGAAAGGATACTTTTCGACACGGCCTGAACGTAGCAGCAGTGACAAAATAGTATATTTCGTAACAAGTGAAAAAGAATGTTTTTTTGCGAGTGGGAGGTTATATAATCCCACGAATTAAAAACCACTTTTTTCACGAGTGACGAACATAATTCTTCATCTCAATGTGTCGAAAAAAAACGTTCCTTATATTTTTTGGTTTTTCTCGATTTGATTTATATTTTCCATTTGTCTGCAAATTTTGAACGTAAATAACAAAATACATAATTCTTACGGCACATTAATTCAGTCAAATATATGAATATGTATTAAATTTTCACGCATTCACAACATATTCATTACCATGTTGGTACCCCCATATGTTATTTGACGAACGATAAAGATCTCAAAAAAAATCATGAAATGAATACGAGAAACCCAAAGATTTGTTACCCATGATAATTAGATTCTGCGTCAGACTCGTTAACGTATTTATCCTCATGATGCGGAAAAAGCAGGATATAACTGGCATGGAATTCTCCATGTCCTTTTTTTTTATTCCCAATTGCAATTAAGAGATTCGCTAACAACCGAATCTGCCGAGAGCCTCCGCCTGACCAAAAAGGTGGAAAATATATCTTCATGCTGTTGGGTGAGAGTAAGAAACCACTGGACCAGGTGACCTCCATTTATTTTATCATTCCATTTTCAATCGTGAAAGAATCGATAAAAATTTTATTCAAATTGTTTTTTCTTCTTTATGGATCATTACTGTTCACTAATACGAGTCATTAAGTATTTCGATGTGTTATAATCTCACTGCGGGAACTTACTTTGAGCTATTGGGAGAACAAAGTCTTTCTCATTTTCAGGTTTTCAATTTTTTTTTCTTGCAATTGACTCACTGAGAAAATTATTTTCCTTAAAATGTCCACTTCCCTGGATCCTACCGGGTCTGGTCTATCCATTTTTTCATTAAAAAATGTCTTGTCATTTTTATATTGATAATAATTCCACATTCGTTTTTTTCCAATTCGTTTCCGCTCGTCCAATGGTTTCTAGGGATGTAACGGGAATGTAGAACGCGATAAAAAAATGTCTTTTTTTAAGAAAAATATGGAAACAAAAATTCAAGAAGTGCGCCGGAAATTTTAATTAAATTATTCCGATGAATCTGCCTCATGTGTATTTTCGCTTGACCTTGAGCCATCGTTGAATCGGCCATGATCCTTAAGTGCCCAAGTGCCGCCATAAATGTCTAGAAACAATTTACCTAGCCACTCAAATAGCGTAGCAACTTCCGGGCAATAATGCTCGGAGATATAAAAAATAAATACCCGCAATTAAAGTAATTTTCCATTCGTCTACCGAAAAACCCAATGGGTCAGTGCAGATGATTTCACAGAGGCGGGACTGCCACAATTATAAATAGACTCCTTAATTCATTTAAATTTGTTTATAAAGAAATCGGGTATTATCTACCATGAGGTGTACGTAAGGCGTCGGCGATGGAGGCTAATTACAGGGGAGGCTAAGCCATCATTGCTCCTGACCAGTTTCGTATTACTTACAGACGCCTAACGGCTCACTTCTGGGGTTCCATCTGCTGTCCTGTCGCGTGTAAACGTCCTCAACTGCCACATATTCATTTTTTTATTTCCATTTGTCAAGGAAGGCCCTCAGGAAATGAGCACTCGTGGCTACTTTTTTAATGACCACGAAAGTAGGCGAACATCCTCGAGGAGTTGCTGTCCCTGTTGAATATGTGAACAAATTTTCTGGCTGTATATATATGTATATTTATATATTTTTTTTACTAATTAAGTAATTAATTATGTTGCGATGGATGTCGTCTGCTGAAGATTTCACAAAAAACTGTTGGAACTGGAGTTTTAAGTCCAACTTCAGTCAATTCCTGCGAACTATTGGAGAATTCCGTAGTTCCCGGTAGCTCAGTTGGAAGAGTAGCCGTCGCGTGACTGGGAGGTCCCGGGTTCGATTCCCGGCTGGCGCTTCAGAATGTCTTAGGAATTCTTCAGAAGTTCAGCCCTCCCTAGCAGATCTGTCGATTGAACAATCGAAGTGCCCACCTTGTTAATTAGCATTCGAGTGGACTTCGATTTGAATTTCAGTCGATAGAATCGGAAATTAATCGACCACATACGGAGTCGAGTACAAGTCAATTACAATGGAAAAACTCGAGTACAAGTCAATTACAATGGAAAAACTAGTCCAGAACAGAAAATCGAGTGGTCGATTGAAGGTCGATTGACTTGAAGAAAGGAAACAATCGAAACATGATCGACTGGAGGGTTAGTCGATTCTCTTAATCAAAATGGGGAAACGACTCCGAAGTGACAGAATTGCTGATTGATTGGGGGTCGATTGACTTGATGAGAGGAAACAATCGAAACACAATCGATTCGATAGCTAGTCGATTTCATTATTAATAGGGGAGAATTCTTCTAAAACCATAAATGAATTAATCGATTACGATTGACTTGCGGGGAGAGGACAATCGAGGCTCGGTCGACAGGAGGGTCAATTGATTTTCTTATCAAAAATGAGAAAGCCATTTTGAAACGATAAATAAATTGTTCAATTGACTTGACGGAGAACGACAATCGAAATTCAATCGACTGGAGGGTGTGTCGATTCTCTTATTAAAAATTTAAAAACTATTTTAAAACGATACATAAATTAGTTGATTGAACGTCGATTGACTTGGAGAGAGGAAATAATCGAGACACAATCGACGGGAGAGTCAGCCGATTCTCTAATTAAAAATGGAGAAACTATTCTAAAACAAATAAATTGATCGCAGGGAATTTTCCATAATTGTTTCATGTCCACTGAAATTCAAATTGAAATCCACTCGAATGCCAATTGGTAGACTGAGTCGATCGAAACCCAAACGGAGAATCTGCCAGGGCTCCGCAGTTTTGATACCTCAGCCTTGGGATTTGCACGTGGTGCATGGATGCAGACACAGTCATAGATTACCCAGAAGTGAACAACGCAAAATCGAATTGCAATTGGACTTTGAAAATCATTGGACAGTTGGAAACAATCATTTATGCGGCTACATATCGTGAAATGTGATTAAATTGGTTTGAAAATTGCAGGATTGTCTCAGCGATAATTTCTTAATATCATATCGTATTTTCTTGGATTTTAATATGTAGCGTAGGCTGTCCAGGGCTCCCAAGGCTCCCAAGGTGACTGCGTACACGTGATTTTTTAACTACATGTGATTGAAATAATCGTACCCTCGTCTGAGCACGTGTACATCAATCATCTGGATGAATCCGCAGGTCCATCGACATGTTGTCTCCCTAAGACTAGATGTCCGTGGTGATTATCCATTTGAGACCCCGAGACAACGGATACCAGAAATAGACTGTAATAAATAAATTCCGCGTAATCGAATGATTTCAAATGTCTGAATGTCTGAATGAGTTCATGAGAATTTTTACGTTTTTTCCGTAAAAGACATTCATCGTCAATCAGCTTTTGTGTCTTTTCTTCTAGCTATTCTCCTAAAAACAAATTTTCTTTTCTTCCAAAAGGCTCTGCCTCGGTGATAATGAATCATCGCGTCACCTGCGTACCATTACTCCTCTACTATTTATAGTTGAGAAACAAAAACATTATAAAAACTGTAGACAATGAATAGGATAAAGACGAAGGAGAATGATTCATTTTAACACATTCAGAGTTTTTTTATTAATTGACATTTTTTTGTGTCAATTAATTGGAATTATATTGCAATTGG
>JAPYZM010000829.1:0-27799 GCA_030522845.1 Psyttalia concolor
GCTGTGTCGGAAAAGTAACTTTTCAGTCACTCTCTGGTCTGGTTTGCCAGGGACTGAAAAGTGCTTTTCCGATACATTGAGATGAAAAATATTGTTCGTAACACGTAAAAAAAGTGGTTTATGGCTCGTGGGATTATATCACTCGCCTTCGGCTCGTGATAAAACCCACTCGCCAAAAATCATTTTTTTTCACTTGTTACGAAATATACTATTTCATCTCAATGTGTCGAAAAAGCACTTTTCACGACGACGCTTCGCGTCGAGTGACTGAGAAGTGCAGTGTGATGAAGAGACATATAATGATAAAAGCATGATTTAAAATTTGATAATTGCATTTTCAACAATTGTACTTTTAACATCACTTCAGGTAATTGTCAGGAAGAAAATGATTCGCCAAATAATTGAACATACGAAAATATATGTATTCAACTAAGTTGATATTGATATTAATAATAAGGGATTATTATTGTGTAAAATTAATTTTGGATACAATATATTTAATTATTGCCAAAATGCTTTTTTACCTTTTAGGTCCGTGCATTTTTTACTCTATGCCCATCCCCAACAGCAAAAACCGCGGCCTTGCCTCGGCTTTGCAGAAGTCCGGCGGGCGGATTCAATAAAGTTCACGAGCTGCAGGCCACAAAAGTAGGAAGAGTAGACGTCAACGATATTTTACTGATAATTAACATGAATCATTGAACGCACTTTCAGGTGTGAATAAAATAAAAATAGTATACGGTGATCTGAGACATACCTTACTTTACCAGCCTAGGTATGCAATCTACTAATTTAGATTGAACAGGCGCTGGCTTGTGTAACGGATCTGCCTCTTCGGCCACATACGTCGCTGTTCCCCGAAGGAGAGCATTTATTCATACTTGAGACTTTCAAAGTCGAACAAAACAACAACTTTGTCGGTAATCTACAACTGATTATTTTAATGGTCCAAACACAATTTGTTTAACAACTCGTCAGTTCTTCTCTCCGTTTAGTATTCACGCATTCCGTAGTTTTTCTATGCATTTTTCTTCACAGAATCGATGGATTTCGCTTACGAAAAAGAGGGACACGTAAAATTCCAGCGGAATAAAAATTTGCTACAGCCATACACTCTGAGATACATTTATTTTTCTTATGACATTTGGATAACTTCAACATCTTATCAGATCGCAGTCTTTCTTCTTGACGCCCGTGAGTATCTCGGTGAGACCATTGCGTCGGGCTTCATCATCCGTTGATCTTAAAAAAAGAGAATTGGTTATCAATTCATCCACTTATGGCTGAAATACTTTTATAGAAAAATGTCATATTTTCGCTGAAAGATCTTACTAAGGTTTTATTATTTTTTTGCGCATTCGTCACGTTGGTAAACATAAGATTCTCGATTTTTACTGGAATTCAAAGATAAACATTCTCACTTGATCGCAAAGTTCCACAAAATACTGGGAATGAGGTCAGCATCGTCATCAGCTCCACTGATAATCATTTCGCAAAGTGATCTGTCCTCGCAGCCATCGTCCACGTCCTGTTTATGCTCCAATGGCAAGTCAACACCCCTCCACTTCGATAGCACTATATTTGGCTGTCTGAAGAGTACCAAAAGACTCTATAGAATGATAACGTACAGTCGGACTATCTACTAAAATATAATTTTCTAAAATACCATTGTATACCCAATTCAATGTAGGGGAGACCCGAGCAAAACGGAACGTCTTAATTTTCCAACGATTATATAGATAATTTCTTTTTATTTGTATTTTTTTTAGCCTAAATAGCATAATGCAAAGATAATTGTGAGTAATTCGTCATTATTTAGCCCTTACGAACAAAATGGAACACTCGGAAATTTAAAAAAATACCAAAATTGCTTCAAATTCATAGCGCCGGCGTGATTTTTTCCGAAAATCATGTATATCTGTATGCGTGCGTACGGTTACATATAATATTTGTTTGCAATGAAATTATAACCTTTTGATATCAGTTTGTCATCATAATACGCACTTGATTTGATTCAAGTAGTAAATCATGATTTCAAAATTTTTTAGTTATTCATTCAACTCATTTATTATATTGTGTTAACAACAATAAAGGATGCTGTCTATATGCTAAGAAAAAGCTTTGATGGAAACCTAAATACAGTGGAAAACAGTTCGAAAATAGGAAATAGTGTGAAGATAGTGTGAATTGATTAGTGTAAAAGTGTATAAAACACAGTAAGGATACATTCGAAGAGGGGAGACCATGGTCGACGACTACAAAAGCAAGACAGACCGACAAAATTGACCTGAACACATTATGATTCAGGCCATTCAGGCTATCCATTCGACGTTCTATACTCCTCCTCATCTTCCTCCAGTGGAGAGACAATCCATCCGCGCATGCTGCGCTCATCTAAGCGGACCACATCATAAATATGCAAATAAAATAAGCAATTCTGCGTTAAAATCGTTATTATCAATTGTTCATGTTAATATCGTTTTCTATTTTGTAATAGATTTATAATTGTTGAAAAGAACATTTTAGTTTTCATTTCTTATATTCTCTTAGCCTCCTACGTGCCTAGCCGCCTGGCATAGAGTAGATCATTAAAAAAATGAAAAAAATTGGGTGTTCCGTTTTGCCCGGGTTTCCCCTACATGGAACTTCTATGAATAGAAGATTCTCATAACATTTAAATGCCGCGAACTATCGCGTATAGAATTAAATTAACAATTAGTTCTGCTCAAAATAGAATGTAAATCCACGTGTGTTATGATGGATCGTAAGAAACGACAAAAATTCAACAAAAATTCCTAGTGTACGCATTTTAAAACTCACGTAGTATTATTGTCAATTCTGACATTTGGCCTGAGCGCCGCCAAGAGCAGTCCGAATGGCAAAAAAGCTCCGAGTAAACTTATCAACTTTTTCCACGGCGAGATCCTGAAAAAAAAACTCACTCAAGCACTTCAGCATTTGGTAATATTTTTATGTATCAAAGGATATGTGATTTTTATAAAATATGTTTCCTTCTTGGAGACAATCAGAGTAAATCATAAACATTCCTGTAGCGTCATAAAATAATCATCGCCCATTGTGCTTACCGTATGGACTGAGTCGGGAAAGCGTGTCCTTGTTCGATGTAATTCATTGGAATATCATCGTTCGATTCATAGTACTTGTACGGAAACTTTCGCGTCTTCATCATTTGTGTTTCGCGGTGGGAGGACAGGTAGAGCAATGTTTCCGGCTTCGTCAGGGTGACCTCCGGTCTGCGGATCGGGGGAAGTTGACTGCTGTAGTGGTAGTAGGTGGTAGCTGGGACGAGATGTTGATAATGAATTGGCTCGAACTCGTACTTCGTTTGGTGTTGATGTTGATGAGGATGATGGGGCTGAAGAGTCTGAAGATGCGGGTGATGTTCGTAGGCCTGAACTGTTTGGAGATGCTGATGAGGCTGAACTGTTTCGGAATTTTGATGTTCGTATTGATGTGGGTGTTGTTGCGGATGTTCATGTTGATGTGGTTGAACTTCAACATTGATGTAGTGATTGGGCTCCTCGGAAGTATAGTATATCGGCTTTGTAGGCATCTCTACAGTCAGATATCCCTCGGCGTAAGTTGGGGAATGATAGTCCTCTTGCCGATGATCGGTATGGTAGTGATGATGATCGACGTGTGGTCGATAGATCACTCCCGTGTCGCCATCCAGACCGATAGATCCCTCGAATCGAACGTGTTGAACGTTATTGAAGGGAACTGATGTCGATATTCGCGGTTCGGAGTTTGCTTCTTTAATTTCTCCGAGGTACACACTTGGGGTGAAGACTTTTCCCGATGCTCTCAGGGATTGGTCTGAAGACTTTTCTGATGTTGCTGGTGATGATAATGATGATGACGATAATGGTGATGATAATAATAATGATGAAGGTGATGAGGATGATGATGATGATGATGATGATGATGATGATGATGATGATGATAGTAAGGATGGTGATGATGATGATGATGATAGTGATATATACGTTGATGTTAACACTGGCGATTCCGATGACGAGGATGACGTCGACAGTTCCTCCGACTCTCGGACGTCCTCACTTACTGGGGGATTGTGTTCCTCAGTCGATGATTCAGCTATGACTCCAGAGCTGATCACGGTGAGCCACACGATTATTCTGAATCTAGTTATCCCTGTCATCGTGTGAGGGAATTTTTAATTGATACAAATGGGGAGACGTACGTCTTTGCAACGTTGGCCAAGTCCGTGAACTAAACCGTAGCCGTTGGCGCTCCTCATTCTTATTACCTCTAGCTCGTGTCTCTCGAATTTTTAAAAAGCGTGAAAATCTAATACAAACCGGGTAATTCGGTTTAATCGTCGTCCACTCCAATTGTCCAGGTGGCATCAATCGTCAGATGCGCAAGGAGATGCTTTGTTCCGTCAACTTGCTGCTGTTTTCATTCTCTTTCTTTTTGTTGCGAAAAATGTAATAAACTGCGTTTGCTGTTGCAATTTCACAATTTTCTTTATGGATACAATAGAGGGAATAACTTCAATCGTTTTAGGTGATGTGTGCTCCAGTTTTGAATTTTCTCTGGGAATTACGAACGAACGAATTTTACGAAAAAATATGGCAAATTGGCCATTTGTTTTTCATTTTTCATCTAATTTTTATCAAAAACTTCGGGTACTTGAAAAAAGTCATGAGAAGTTTTTACCAAAGAAATTATTACTTCTTTCCGAGACAAAAAAATGTTGCCAAAGTACTTGAAGCCCAAAATTAGCCGGGAGTTACAGAAAAACTATTTCTTTGTTTACACTTCTTCTTGTCCCCACCCACTTCAGTAAGCAGGCCATAATAGTCGCCCAAGATAACTAAAGCAAACGAGCGAGAGAAGTGAAATCATGAAAAAAATACCCTGGAAAACACTTTCGGCACGCACTTTGAATCCAGCTTACTTTCCCCTGCGTCTCTGATTAGCTCACAATAATACATTGTCAATTGTGAAAGGTTTATCTAAAAACTAGTCGAAAGATTCTTCTCTCCAGACAACTCTGGATTTAAGGGAAGATTACGGAAAAAATTGAAAGCCTTTGAAAGCCTTTATCTTTCCTCAAATCCCTCTGATCCACCTTGTCTCGGTCAGTAGAACAAAATACGTGGGTCTAAGAATTTTTCCGTCCCCCTCCCCTTACCACCCACCACTCCCATATTCTATCGCCCAAGTCAATCATTAAAGAACGAGTGCCAACAAAGGAATAGGATCGATCACAGTGGATCACGACCCTCTCACCGGACTCCCCATTTTTTCTGCTCTCTTGGCCGAGAAATTGTACCGATTGTTTATCATTTCCAGGACAAAAGTATCATTTGCGTCACAACAGTGGGATAAAGAAAAATGGGATCGATTTCCCGAGCTGCAAAATGATAGACCGAAGAAAGAAAAGAAATTTCATTTTATGGCGGGCTATTCGATATTTATAGCTTATTGAGATACAGTGTGTTCCTAGAATCATAACAGGATTTTTTTTGAAGATTTCAACACTGAGAGAAAAAAATTACTTTCAAGAGGAAGTTCACTCACTGGACACAACCAAATATTCCCTGGTCAATTTTTAAAGTCATGAAATCTCCGGATAAATAATGTAATTCCTGGTGGACGAAGAAAATATTTCAACAGAATGAGATTTAATCGTTCCGAGAGAATTTTTAAGTTTTCTCAAGAATAGAAATGATGTTCTTCACATAGCTCCATGAAGTTGCTGATCTATCTAGCATTTGATTTTCATCAAGACTTGTCTTACGTAATCTCTTACCCGAAGAACACATTATTTAAGATTAAGTATTTATACTCTTGAATTGATAAGGGAAATGGTTATCCTGCAATTGCAACACTAATTTCTCAGTTGGACATGATGAGTCATTAGTTCCAGAATTCATGGATTCTTACATTCTGTCAAACTAGATTTAATGCAAATTAAGTGAATTAATGGGAAGACGCTGACAATTGAAGATTTTTACAGGGCAAGGCAATCGAAATTTTGTAAACGACGTTTCCCTCAATATGAAAGCAAAAGAATTGATCCAGCAATTCCAAATATTTTCATATTGACATAAAAATATTTTCTTGTAACAACAAAAGTTTTTTTTTCTCAGTGTTCTGCAGAATGTGCAAAAAATTGGCATTTACTCAGAAAAAAAATTTTAGAAAAGTAATGGAATTGATCATTAAGGATTATCATGATCAGCTGCCAAGCTACCCAATTTTTTTTGCAATCTCCCTTTCTTTATATATCAAACCGAAATTTCTCATCTACCCAATTAACTCATTGTAAGTGATTTCATATCATTTCAAGTGATTCTAACAAAATTCCTTAAAATCGATGAAATCATATACGGCCCCAACCCCTCCATATTTTTATATTTATAAAAAAATATTGTATAATTTTTTGAACACCCCGTATCTTGTGGTCTTCAATGTTTGTGGCTGGCCTACTGTAAGGCCCTAGGTAAGGGGGTCACAGCCTCATGATTACGGCAAAAAATCATTGAAGTTGAAGGAAGAGAACGAGGAGTAAATGGGCATCAAACAGGCGCGAATGCTACTTTCATTGTCGGTCAGTCCACTTACATTGACCATTGGCTCTCTTGTGGGATGATTTCCACCACCTGGTGAAATGTTTTTCCGCCTCGTGAATGGCCATTTTTGGCCGGGGAAAGGAGGGAGGGGGGTTGTGATGTGGAAGAAAAAAAAGAACATTAGGAGTGTGGGAAAATGAAGCGACCGAGGCGGCCAGATGAGGGATAACAATGAGGAAAAACTTTCTAGCGAAATTCAGCTGTCTTGACCCGGTTCCACTGCTCCGTTTTCATCCTCACCGAGATGAGAAAAAAAAAACGATGAGAGGATCTAAAATTAACAGCCCAAACTGGAGAGTTCTGTGCCAATTAATTTGCATTTGGAGAAAGGAAATTCCTAGTTTCTAGGAAAAATGTTTAATACACACAACTCTCGATTCTTACTTTCGTTGTTCTTGAAGTAAGACCATATCTTATTTGTTGAGTAAAAAATTTACATTCTGTGGAATGATTGCTCCATATATGACACAATTCAAGACAAAATTTTAGAGAATTTAAGAAGCTATTTTATACCTGAACTGTTGAAAAATAGCAATTGAATTTTTTTATGACATTTGATAATCAATGGAATTGTAAATTTCAATTGTCATCCTACACTGAGAAAACAATATAATTTTGCCAAACATATTGATCGTGAATAATTAAATGCCGGAACCTTCAATAATAAATTCTCCCCAGAAGTATATTTGACCGGTAAATTGATATTGATAATTGGTAAGCCATACAAAGAAGCATAATCATCAATTTTTCATTGATAAATATACAATTTATTGAAAATATTTATATGCCAGCCTTGCGATGGAGCTCCAATTGGACTTTTTATATATTCAAAAAAAAAAAATGAATATCCGGGAGACTGCAAAATATTCAAGCCAACTCAACGAAATCGTGTTAACAACTCAGAAATCTCAAGTTTCCTCTGGAAAAACAAAAATTACCGATAAAACCGGAGGGTGCACTCGACAGAGAAAATGAATTTACACGTGAAAGTCGAACGATTAAATTGCACCAAGGAAGGCATAAAAAAACACACCAGAGAAGAAAACAACAACAAGAATATCGCGCGGATGACGAGAGAATACGTGCGAGCACGCGGTGACCTACCTCAACGTACATCCCACTGTGGTATATCAATTGCAAGTGATCAGAGAATCATTTCCCCCCTTCCCCGGAATAGAGCCGAGCTTTATTTTTATCCCTCAGTGATAAAACCAGTTTGAGGGCGAGTTTAAATTGTTCGTCGGTGAAAGTTCAGGATTATTTTCCATCATATGTACAGAGGAGATAACGAATTCTATGCACACGAGAGTTACATCGATTTTTTCTCCTCCAAATAAAGGAGTTAATGGAGCTAGAGTCTTTCCTAATATGTCGTGACGCAATATTGTTTCACATTGTTGTTTTGGGTTTATCGAATAACAAAATATTATGCACATGCTCTAGATTTAAAATCTAAAGTGAAATGGGAAAAATGGACAATAGGGATTTTTCCCCATTTTTATACAAATAAAAATAAAACTTTTCCAGATCAATTTATTTAGATTTTTTAAATATCTGTTGTCTTTTATTGCTTCAAGATCAAAAATGTTGTATATCTATAAATTTTTATGATTATATTTTCTAATAAAAGTATTTTTAACTTCTCCTATGAAGTTATTTTTAATTCTTTAATCTTCTAAAATAACCATTATTCCCAGGCATTCCAATCCTAATTAAACTCGTATCAGCCCCATTCCATTGCCACTTAGAAAATCATAATTTCGTTGGAGAGTGGATGGCACCAAGGGAAAGGAGACTAAAAGACACTTTGAGTACTCCAACCGAGGTTTCAGTTGCCATCAGGACAATTAGACCGTGACGATGAAGAGTTGACGATTTCTGTGTGTCACTTAAAATTTCAAAAAACAAAATAATAATCACCAAAAAAACTCAACCAAACATCTCCACCGGTAGCATGAACCCGGAGAACCCATTACCCCTCGATAAGAAAACATTTACGACGCAAAGCATTTGTCCCATAAACCGGCGCGGAATAATTGAAATATCTCGTGAAATATCGCCACCAATTCTTAACGGATGTTTGTTTTTATTTTCATTATTACAGGGACATTCTGCGTAGCAAAGACAAAGGGATCGGAGAATGTGAGGGAGAGAATGGAAGAGACAATTCGCTTGGAGCGCGTGAAAGGAGCGAGACGAAAAATGGACCATTCGTTCGAGGAAGTGGGGATCTGGATTAAAAGCAAACGAGGACATAGACCGAGACCCACAGCCATCTCGGACCTTGAACAGTTGAGGTCATCAGTCTGAGATTCCATTTTTTTTCTACTCCTATTCGTAATTTTTTTTCGCATCTCTGTGATTCAGCTGATTGATTCATTCATGAGATTAATCGCACGTGTGTGAGGATTAAAACGTGAGAATGTTGTGTCTTGTGAAATTTTGTTGTAGACTGGTAAGAGGAAGGAGTCTTCGTCAAGTGGGTCAAATTCATTAAAAGGGCTCTCATCACTTTTGTTGAGTTTTTATTTGTAAACAATAAGTGTAGCCAAAGAACATCCCCAATTTCAATTTTTTTAATAACGTTAATCTACTAGTTAACAGCAGAATTCGACTAATTTCAGATTTTGTACGATCTCTTTTAAGGAAAGTCAAGTCGAATAATCAAAAAAATTGATAGACAAAAATTTCAAATTCTAAAATTAATGTGGTCCTTTCAAGTTTTAAAAAATCATGATTATCATCTGGAAAAGTGACAAAAAAAATCATGTGATGTATATTTTTAATACAGATCCAGACTGACAGACTGTGCACTTGATATTCCAAATTGAATTTTACAATCCAGAGGAATACTCGAGTTGGCCGATGCAGAAAAAGAACCGAGAAGAGAGATTTTGCAAAATCAGTCCTCTAGAATTTGGAATTACATTTTTTTTCTCTGAGAAAATATCAATGATTTTTTAAATCAAAATTAACCCGGCCGGAAGCCTAAAATCACGTTTTTGCGTTTTACAATAATTCTTGTATTTGTGTGAAAAATTATAAACGAACCACTTGACGAACAATTCTTCCACAGTGAAATTCGAAAAATCTTCAGTTGAAAAAAAAAAGAGTACTGAAATCCTAAATTTCATTTTATCAATCCAAATAAATCAAATGTTTATCTGCCAGTGAGTTTCCGCGACTTTGTATTATCAGACCTATTTGAGAATACTTATGAGTCGAAAAGTGGCTGAAGAATTCAGTTTTAGCGAGGAAGACATATAGAAGGAGATACGGAAATTTTTGGTCAGACGGCCCGAAGAGAAAAAATTCCGCGTGCTCCTCCGAATGTTTTTCTCTCTAAATCTGTAAAAAAAAGAAACAAAAATTATAGGTCATGATGTTCTTGTAGGATGAAATCTATTTTTTTCAATAGATATTTCTATAATTTTCGCTGTCTTAATTTCTATAGAGGGTGGCTCGCTAAAATAATTTGGATAGAGATGTCAAAATCTCTAGTCTTTCTATCGAGTATTTTCCATTAAACACTCCCATTGAAACCAAAACACACAGAAAAACTGTATCATTTGCAACTAGAACCAACGAAAACTAATAGAAAGTTCAGTAGAACTGTAACAGAATTTTCTAGTGATCTCGTTAGATTTTTTTTTATTAAATTTTTTTCACATGCTCTGATAAGAACGAATATCCTCAATTAATGATCGTACAAGATAGTCACTAAATTTGGGAAAAAATATATTTATTTTTTTATATGTACAGATGGAGTTGATGAGACTTGCGTCGATTCTGCTGTTGGTCCTGGCAGTGGATAAAACCACCGGTGACACTCGTTACTACGTTAAACTGCAGTCTGATGACCTGAAAACAGCCCAGCCACAGGTGGAGAGTGGCGAGAGAGATAAGTCGAGGGCGATTTATCGACTCGAGGATGACGATTCGCTCGGCCGAGCTGGCCTAAAAGTTAACCATGACAAGCGCAAGTCGTTCGTCGAGAGCTCCACGTTTGATCCTGATGTGCTCAACAAGTTTCTAGATGAGTATGCTAATAAGATCAGGAGTACAACGGAGAAATCGCTCTATCACTCCAAGACAACGAGAATTCCTGGGGTTACTCTCCTCGAGATTGATACGGGGAAGAGCACTGAGGCCTCGGTATCCACGGAGGATGCTATCGCCGGGCTTACGCCCTCTTTGGATAATTCAGAGGTGATTTTGGGGAACTTATGAAGAGCTATGAAGGAATTACTATTTAGGATCATTAAGGGGAAAAAATCATTGTTAAACCCAGTCATTTCAAGAATTCTGTGGGTTTTGTATCGGATTTTTTATCACCATTTACGGAGGGATTTTCTCTAGAATATCGTTGGCTCTAATTTCGTTGTTGAATTTTCGTGGTAGAAGAAAAAGAAAGGAAGAAAAAAAATATTCTGAAATGCACGCGTAATTATCCTCAAGACCTCCAAAATTATCGAATAATCCCCGATTGTTTTGTTGCCTAGGACAAAGAGCGAGAAGTTTCCCAAATTAAAATTCCAATTCGGACTTCCGTTATGATTTTTTTTTTCAATCGACAAACTAATATTTATCAGCTAGATTTGGTTAGAGGAACAGTTTCAAAGCTATCAGTAGTGGTACCACTAGAGCTTCAAAATTATTGGATATTGTCTGACTACTTCGTTCGTGCTTTGCACTCAGGATTGTTAGCCTGCAGAATTTGACACAATAATTCCTGAACAAGGAAGGCTTGCGATGAATATACGATTAATTTTGGAGCACGGGTGGTATTTGACGGATGGTATTTTTTGGTTCCTCTCCTGATTGTCTGCGGTATCATGACCGTCTTACACTCAGCTGTGCCCCCCATTCGAGCTAAGGCTGCGTGGGAAACCACGTAAAACACCATCCGGACAGACGGCCGATTGTGCAGGGTGCTAATGAATTCATCTGTCATCCGGACTAGATGAAGACACTAAGCCACTACACCGTGCCTACCGGCCGTAATTTTTGTGCGAGCAAGATGTTCCCAAGCGGTCACCCATTCAAGTACTAACCCAGCTCAACGCTGCTGAGCTTGAATGTCCGCCGGAGCAAAACCTTTTTTGTTTTTTTTCCAAAGTGTTTTTATTCAGTAACCCCAGTATTTACATATTTACATAACTTAAATTCTAGAATTGAAAAACGTTTATGAATTTTTAACATTTTAGTAGTCATAGAGCCCATTAGTGGCTCTCGAGTTTATTAGTTTTTATTTTTATTTTTTAATTTCAATATTTTTGTTTCCTAAATTCAGATTATTTTCAGTTACTAAATGAAATGAAAGAAATACATAACTTTCTGATGGCGCTTGAAAAAAAAACAAGAAATTCTGATATTGAAAAAAACCAACTGAATAATTTTATTTGGAAATCATTTTATTTGATTGAATACATTGCATTCGACCTAGCCCAGGGGAGATCAGATCTGATCAGCAAAAATAGTCCAGCGTATCTTTTGATATATATTATTAAAAAAAGCATTTTAACGAATTGGATTCTCTTATATTACTGTTTGCTTGCTCAGGGCCTCAATGACACTGTGAAAAGGAACAAATTCTACTCCAGTGGTAACGACAACCGAGATGGCTGGGTCACCCTTGAGGCGGTCCCTTGGTCGAAAAGTAAAATTTCGAAGTGGCAGGCCAACGCAAATGCTCAGCGACCCTGGCCGGAGGCCAATAAGTGGGACAAACCAAGTGGCGGAAAACCCTGGGCCAATGACTATTCTTCTCAATCGCACTATGAGAATAACAAGCCATGGTAAACAATTTTTTTTTTTCCAGAAATTATTCAATCTATTCCAGAATTTTGCGTTCCTCAGTTTTAAAAATTCACTCAATAGGTATGAGAAACCAAAGCCCCAGTGGCCGGGCTACGATCAGCCCCAGAACCGTCCTAAGCCTCAGTCTCCGGCAACTCGTCCACCCTACCCCCACGACCAGTACGAGCTAGTCCCAAGTCAGGCCCAGAAGTGGCCACCAGAGCGCCCCAACTCCGCCTGGGAGGACTTCTCCTCCCAGCATCGGCCTCAGAGTGATATAATCACTGATAACAGGCCCGCCAACTTTCCCGTCAGCAACTGGGAGAAGTATGATCAGCCGTCGAAGCCGAGCTACCCCTTTCACGATAGATTTCCCTCGGACCCAGAAGAGTCGGGCAATGACTGGCCCAATTATCCCAACAAATTCGATCACATCAACGATAAGCCCAGCTATATGAAACCCGCAAGACCATTTTATTCCCAATACAACTACGACAACAGACATCCACCGTCGCATCCCTCCACTGGGGATGGACAATGGATTCTCTTGTCGACAAATCGTGGCTATCAGAAGTCACGTCAACGATCTCTCAAGTTCGAGACTGTCGATGATATCAGTCTCAAGCCTAATGGCACGATAAAAAAAGAAGAGAGTGATCCTGCTATACCTGTGATGACATCCAAACGACAGGTTGGTCGGTCCTAATGGATTCAACATCCTATAACACCTGGTGATTATCAGTTGAAAAGTTTGGAGTGAAATGAGTTGAGACTCGGCGAGGATCCGATTTTCCATTGACTATTTTCCCATTCGGATATGAGTCAAATAATTGAGAGTTAAATATAAATCCAATTATCGGATATTTTCCGATAAATTCGTTGCAAACAAATAAACATGTCAAGTTTTCCACGTTAAAAAATCAGGAGCACGATTTTTCTGAAAAATTTGACAAGCTCATTGGTTTGTAGGGAACCTGGAGGGAAATATCCGATTAATTTCGAAGCTCGAGTTACATTTGGAGGATTATTTTTACGCTCGACTCTCAGCCGATGAAACTGCACTATGAGGTAATCTTTATATTTAAAAAAATGAGAATAGAGACAATTTCCAAATCTATTCATTATTTCATCAAAATTTTCTGAATTTAAGAACTATATTCAACTCTGTCAATTTTAATCAGTGGTTCAAAAATCTATTCAATTGTTTTCGTTTTATAAAAATAGGTAAGAGCTAAAATTATCAGATAATTGCGAGTTGAATGAATGACAGAGTAGTTCGGTGGAATGTTGCAATCTTATTGGCTGAGATTGGGAAGAAAAGAATAATCTAAAGAATTCAGTCGAATGTTCTGTCAAATTTTCACACCTTATATGATAGTAAAATCCTCGAAGTCCTCAACTCATCTAGTTTCAACTTCGATATTGATGCTCTAAGCACCTCTATCAACCCTTCCTCCCCGCTTGACTCTCTCAGCTGCCGCTTTTTATGACAAAAAAAACGCTTAAAAACAAATGGTCCAATGGATTTCCTCTTCACGAGTTGGCATGCACGACCATCGGGGAGAATCAATCAATTGAATTATCTAATTAATGATCGATGAAAAATTCAGGTACGTCTGACCGTTTTACCATCGTTGAATGGAACTAATACGACGACATCTCACGGTGGACTTCTCGAGGTTGAGAAGACCTTTAAGACTGTGGATCAAAGCCAGAAAGAGTATGAGGCGGGCAAATTGACCCAGAAAATTGTTAAGAAGAGACCTCTGAGAACGTCGGTCGTGGGGAGGCCGACAAATTCAGCGGTTCTCGCTGCTGTTGGTGCTGGAATGCTGCCTGCTACAATGGCCATGATGATTCCTATAATGTTGGGGCGGAAAAGACGATCAACGGACTTCAGAGCGCGTGAACATGATCGCCAGGTGGTGCAGTGGAAACAGAACTTCTCGATAAGCCAGTAGTTAATTTATTCGTGTAGTTAATTCAGACAATTATTTATTGTAGATCATCTAGACCCTTATTTATTGGAGATCAGGTGAATCGAGAGGAGATACTCATGGGTTTTACATTTACTTTTGCCATAGTTTTTTTTTTCCAACTGGCGATTGACGAGAATTTTTTTCATGTAGAAATATTTATTCTGAGTGTTCAATATTTATTTACAAGTAATAAAGTGTTTACATTGTCACATAAATTTAGTCGATGCTTTACAATAAATTATTTAATTCTGGGGGATTAACAGCGTCGTGGTTTTTTTTTATTCTTAACTAATTTTTGTTGTCTTTTCAAATCTCGCAAGAGGGCCTTGAGACTCCAAAAAATAAGAATGCAATACTGCGTACGGAGGATCTTATCCTATAAAGCAGAGCATTGAATACCACTCGAGAAAGAATTAACAAATACAACTCTTGAATCTTTAAGGTAATATGAAAACTTCAGGTCTGCCTTTTTCGATCATTGTATTTTTTTGTCTTTTCGAACCTCATTTTTAGAGAGATATTGATGATTTAGTTAATTTCATGTTTCACATATGTCTCTCTCTCTTTCTCTCACTTTAATGACTTAAAGATTATAGGAAAGTCAGCATAAGTTTTTCTCTCGTTTTTAGGAGTGGGGACACGGTTATTGTTCAGTCAGCATAACTTTTAATAGCAAACAAAGAAGTGGGGGTAACGCGATCATACGCAAAATGGAGGTGGTAGGGGTAGCATTTCATGTTAAAACTTATGCTGACTTCAATATACCAATGGCAATTACGTGGAGTGGGGGTACTTATCGATGTAAAAACTTATGCTGACTTCAGTTCCCCTAGAGGTTCATAATTTTTCCACTTGGTGAATCAGATTTGATCAAATGTCCTCATAAAAATCTTTTGCAGCTCTCCAAAAGGAATAACCAGAACGGATAACAGAAAACGAAGAAATCTATAACAATCATAATTTACCATTGATCGTATTTCAATCTATCTTTACCTAACTCCACCGGCTTCTATATTACCTTAACTCACCTCTCAACACAACTTAACCTACTCATCCCCATTTATTCTCTTCTGCACGTGTCCAAGATACCGTGCGAAGCTCTCGGACGCATGTTTCAGGATCGTCAGCCCCAGCCTGAACTTGACCTCCGCCACCCTCTTCATGAAATTAAAGACACTGAAGCCTTCCTGTGGTGATCCCGTAGTCGGAGGCAAGATCTCGGCATGTGGGTCGCCTCCAATGCTCGAGGACTCAACAGCCCCAGACTCCGTAACCGAAACTGTTGGAGACGACTCCGACTCTGCCGTTGTCTTAGGGCTCTTCGTCGAGGCCTCATCGACTTCACTCTCGTTCGTTGTCGGTCCTTGAATAGAAGAGCTTGTAGTCAATCCCTCCCTGTGTTCATCAGCCGCCCCTTTTTTCGTCTGCACTTCATGCTTTTTCCCACCTGCGCCCCCTTTTTTATTTTCTTTTTTCACGTCAATCATGTCTTCAGGAAGTGCCGAATCAATTATGTCAATGATCTCATTACTCAATGGCTCCTCTTCCTCAATCTCCCTCTCCTCCTTTTCTATTTCACTCCGCGACGGAATCAACTGAATAACAGAATCGCGCTTCGAGCGTTTCTTCGTCTCGCCTATTTCTACTTGGGAATCCCTCGACTGGGTCTTCTCTAATGGGGAATCCCCGGATTCGTTCAGCCTTAAAGACCTCGGTCCATGCTCGACCGCGACCGCAGCCGGAGCGATCTCGATATCTTCATATTGGTTCGCCTTCAATGCTTGGGCGTTGGGCTGGTTATACCTCTGGATGCCATCTTGATTTTGTCCAAAATGAAGGCTCTGAGCTATCTGTTTCTCGAAATCGAGCGCTGTGGCTTCGGTACTAGTGACAACCGGTTGTTTCTTCTCGCTCGAGTACTCCGTCGGAATACTTCCCACTACGAATCGACGATCGATATTAGCCTCGACAATGTCTGAGCCCTTTGGATGCTCGTAATAGGTCGGCGTCGTCGAGACCTCCGTGTACTTGAATCCATTGTTCCTGTACTTCGGATCATAAGGGAGAGGTGTCTTCTCCGGCCTGTAAACTGGAACCGATGACGTCGAAAATTTTGTATCCGCTCTTCTTGTCGTATCCGTATAAGCTCCGTCGTAGGTCTGATACCTGTAGTAATTCTTCTCGAAATCCTTAACATTTCCGTATTTTCCATCATTCGTATTCATACCCTGGAGGACCTTCGTGAAGACTTCCTCCTCCCGCTGTCCGTAGTTTCCACCGTATTCATCCAAATTGTATTTATAATTGGGCTCAACCTCGTAGTTTCTTCTGGTGATGGCCCCGCCAAAGGGATACAGAAAGTAAGAGGCCAACCCGAGACCTAGGCCTACCAGCGACATCACCCCAACACTCTGCATGACTTCACGGCTTATGAAGTTGTAAATCTGCGTGGTGATCGGCTTCGCTACCTGCTTCTTTTTTAGCTTTGTGTTGGAATCGGGAACTATTTTGGATTCTTGGAGAGAAGTATCGGCAGAAGGGGCGGAAGACGTCTGTAGCTGCTCAGGTTCCTGGGACGGAAGCTCGGCAGCAGCTGTTGAAACGGTTGAAGGAGTGGAAGTCATGGGAGACGCCGTGGAAGGTTTACGCCTACGGGTTTTGTGCTTCTTCCGCTTCGATGATGACTTCAACCGCTTGGTCGTGGTTGCCTCTGTAGAAGTCGTAACTGTCGTCACCTCTGGGTTGAAATCGAACTTAACGTCAATTTGGCTATTGGGGAGGGTTACTGGCTCCAAACCGCTAGGCTTATCATCTTCCAATTCTTCAGGATTGTTTAACTTCTCAATGGTCAAGACCGGAGCGTTGACCCTAATCGGATCGATCTGAATGGTTGTTGGGGTGTCCACGGGCTTTTTTAGATGTAACTTGAGAACGTTGTTTGGTTTCGGACTTGCGTCGATCAAAGATGAGGATGGCTTGGGATCTGTCTTAATTGATCCTTGAACTTTAGCACTGAACACCGGTTTTGAAATTACGTCAACGGAACTCTTCGGTGTCGTGATCATTTGGACTGGTTTGAACGTCACCTTTTCGATCTTCGATGTTGAATTGAAAGTCTTCACTTCGGGTTTAGATGTCGTGGACTTCCGGATCGTTGGAAGCTTCGATGGGCGTGCAGGCGGCTTAACGACCTTTATCGTCGTTGTTTTGGTTAGAATTGTTGTTGCTCGTGCTGTTGTTGACTTCAGCTTGGGAGTGTTCTTTGTTGGGGTGATCTTTTTGGTTGTTGATCTTAAAGTAGTCAGGTCTTCGTTAGTCATCAAAACGGTGGAGGAGAGTTCTGGGGAAATACTCGACCTAGAGGTGACGGTGTCCGAACTCGGGGTGACGGTCTCGGAAGATGATGTAGTCTTATCAGGTTTCGGGCTCGTCTTCTTTTGAGGTGGAGACTTCGTAGGCTTCTGGGATGTCAGCTTCTGCATTGGAAGAGTCGTCTTTATAACTGGTTTTGAAGTGGTGATCGTTTCCGTAGGTGGAGCTTGGGAAGTGGAGGCCTCTGGAGAACTAACTCCAGGCGTGTCGAGATCTGTCGCTTTCGGAGTTGATGACGGCGGATTCAGCAAGATCCAGGTTGACAAGCCTCCGGTTGTGGTCTGGCCGGTTTTATAGCTCGGATACCTAGTGGCTAATACTTCTCGCTCGAGATCCTCGTCGGTCATCGCCATCGCCTGACCCGGATGGCTAACTTCAAAATAATTGTATTTTGAGTTAACGGGCCGTCCTGATTGAATGAAATCCGGTGTTGGTCCTTTCACTAATCCCATGTTATCAGTATGATGGGTACTGAATGGCTCTTTGGCTGGGGGAATCGTTCGATCGGGTTTGCGGATCAGAAGTCCAAGTTTTGGTTTGATTGCTTCGTGCTTTGATTCTGTAGCCTCTTCAGGACCAGAGACATTAAGAAGCTGAGTGGCTACTGTTCTTAGGGACTGGTCCATGTTGTCCTTAAGACCCTGATCGTTCTGAGGTTCTAGTCTGAAAGCACAGAATTTGAATATTAAACTCACCTTTGGGATTTTTCATCTTTTCTTTTTAAATTGTCAATACTCACCGGTTTGACTTTTTACTTTGGGATAAGTGATTTGGTTTATCATTTGAAACTTTGCGTTCTGCAGTGAGGGAGCGATGGAGTTAATGAAGACCTCGTCATAAAGTTTCAGTATCTTAATGTAAAATAATGGCTGCAGATCACAAAGTTTCAACAGTTCTAAATCTAACGTATAATATCAGAATAAAATGACAAGGATTGTAATTTCCAATGTTTTATTATTCATACAAAAAGATTGTCATTCTCATTAATGCCCCTGAAACTTTAGAGAAACGTTATTTAACCCTAAGTTAGTCACTTCACTGAATAAAAAAAAATCTCATGAAAGAAGTGAAATCTGGGCAAGGATCCCCCTTGTAAAGCGACCAGGCTAGGATTAAAAAAAAAACAAAAACACCAATAATTTTAAGATTTCTACATTAACAAGCAGAAGAAGAAAAAAACACTACTATAAACAATAAACATCCATAAATAAATAAGGTGTATATATGAACTGTAGTAATACTTATGAGCCTAACCTAAAGATGAATACAAGAAAAAGAATAATAATCAGCGCTTGCGCTTCTTCCGTTTACTCTTCCACTCTTGCCAATTTCTATAGTCATGAATGGACTGATTGACCACCTCCTCCTCCTCAAGATTCGGTCTGAATCTCAGAGAAGCCCTATCCGCAGACCGACCAAAATCAAGACCTCCAGTGAACGCATAAGGAAACGAGATAGCAGCAATGCCAAGAATTCCGGCAGCTAGTGCAGCAAATGGTGCGGCAGCAAAACTAAATATTCCGTAATTCAGAGGATTCAAGAAGGTGAAGTATGTGAATAAAGACGTCATACCGTCCATGATACCGGAGGGTGAAAGATCAAATTGGTCATCATCGTCCTCATCATCATCATCATCATCATCATCATTACCGACACTCGACACAGCAGTGGAGGCGGGGCCCGCTAGAACCCCAGAGGCAGGACTAGCCACAGATGTTTCTAAGGCCCCTCCAGGACCGCCAACAGCACTGCTGGACTGCTCTAGAGGCTCTTCGACCGGAGCCACAGGCCTGTCAGCTGCAGAGCTTCCAACAGGGTCATCCTCAACAGGGGCCTGAGAATCAGCAGAGTCAGACTGGCTTACCGAGTCAGTACCTTCTGAATACCCCGCCAGCTGCGGCTCTGCCTGATACTCAATCTCCGTCTCCTGATTGACGTCATAATTAGGAGCCTCGGACCCCGAAGAGGGGCCTTTTTCGGCCTCACTAACAGAGTTTCTGTCTGGCTCGGAGGCAGTCGTCGCCAGAGCTGTTGAATAGTAACTTCCTGAAGGATCTGTCACGTAAACTGTTGAGTAATCAGTCGGGGTTAGACTGTCCTCAAGTTTGTCAGACCCCTCCTCATCCACTGCTAGGACATTGGACCCAAAATTATTGGTACTGAGGAGTTGGGAATTTATGACGATGTTCAGGTCTGTGCAGCCTTCTTTACTTTGAATGGTATTATTGACTTTCGTAATCGAGTTAATGGTGATGATGGGACAGTCTGGGGGCTGATTGGAGAGCAACTGACCTGCTGAATCCTTCAGGGACTCTTGGGTGTCATTACTCGGAGTCATAAACATGATGTGAACATTAGGAGGCGGTTTCAGAGTGGACACATTGGTCTGGCCCTCACTAACAGTAACGTTGGGCTTCTTCG
Organism: Psyttalia concolor; assembly: GCA_030522845.1. Classification (NCBI taxonomy): domain Eukaryota; kingdom Metazoa; phylum Arthropoda; class Insecta; order Hymenoptera; family Braconidae; genus Psyttalia; species Psyttalia concolor. The sequence goes on from JAPYZM010000829.1 coordinate 20,195, forward strand.
ACATTGGATTGATGATGTGGACTACAGTGTTTTGAGAGATTTCGGAAAAGGGCCGGAAGACGGGCCGTTTTGAGACTACAGAAACATCTGTTGGACTCTCATCATACGGAACAGATTGTCCTAGAGTAACTGGGTAGGGGCCCAAGATAGGATTCAAAGTCGAAGGAATGTCAGACGGTGGAATGGTCACTGGAAGGTGGAAATCATTTACCTCATCTTCATAACTTTGGCCCTGATCTGGACCCGTTTCGGTTACCAGCGGTCGGTTGGGGTCAAATACTGGAGAGAACGTGTTGGACACAGGCTGTCCGGGTTTCACGTCCTCCAAGAGAAAACTCTGATTGACTGTCGAGGTAAAGGCAGGAAGCTGGAGCCACTGGATTATCTCCTGAACGTTCGGCTGTATCTGGGGTTCACGAGATGGAATCGAGAGGAGTGGGAGATAAGCCGTGACCTGAGGGCTCTCTGTGGTTTTCTCAAGGTCATTTGGAAAATCGGGAACGGGCCTGGAGGATTGGGGCTTGTGGGATGGTTCGAGGGTGTTTGTGTATTTTTCATAGTTGTAGAGGTCCTGGAGGTTCTCGGGAGGGGTGTTCGGCCAGGTTTTTTGGTCAGGTGTCGATAAAGCAGGTTCCGCAGTTGTAATTATAACTTTTTTCGTGGGACCTAAACCTCCTGGCCGTTTTTTAGTAGTCAAAGCGGAGGAGGTGGAGGGGAAAATCGATGGTTTAATGACCACGCGATTCTTCCCGGAAATCGAACTCTTCGTTGGGGCCCAACGACCTGAATTTCGGGATCTCTTCAGCGGAATAAATACTCGGCCGCCAATGGGGGACTTTGCCCTGTGAGTAGAGGGTTTCACTGAACTTGTCGAGAGCACGCGCTTTGTTGGGAGGGTTAGGGGTATCCAGCGGGAACCAGATTTTGATGAGATCACTGGAGGCATGCGGTCACGCGAAAATGATTGTCCGACACTCGACAAAATACCTGGTGTGAAACCACCGGTATACAACTTATTGTAAAATTCTTTTAAATTTCGGGGGACGACGTGGGATGCTCTGTACCTGCTGCGTGCATCTTCGTCCGGGTATTTCATCACCTGGGATGTCCGGGGTTCTGCGTCTGTGGACAAAAATTGTGGGACATTAGTTGGAGATCATTAGACTGAGCAGTGTTTCAGTGATGGGGCGGAGTAATGGAAGATTGATGTGAATGTTCAATGTTGAAACAACTCAATTTCGGTGATTTCGATTTTGAACAGAAATTAGTTTATCAAAAAAAGGAAATTGCGTTTTTTTAGAGCAGTTTTCTCTTTTGCGGCATTTTTTATAAGAAGTTTTAAATAGGAATGAATTGCAGACTGTGGACTTTCAGTAATGGTTATTACCTGTTTGCTGAGGTCTTGAGACAACCCGGGACACCAGCAGTGCCCAGATCAGGGGAGATATCATTTTAAGTCGCATTTTTACTCTGAAACAAACAAAAAATTGTGATATTATTGTGATTATTTTTCAGACAATCTTTAATGCTTCGCTAGAATTGTTGAGATACAAATACAGGAGTAGGGTATGCGAGGAAATGCAAAGTTATTTAATAAATGTTTGGCACCCATGTAATTTCCATTTAAAATACATATTATTTACGTGTGGCCAATTCAAGAAGAAATTAATCCTCATAATATCCAAAAATGTTGAGAAATCCGCAGGATTAACATTAAAAAATCGGTTACAATAGCATTGTGATCCAAAGAAAAATAACGAGAATAAGATAAATGCGACAGTGGCACCTGGTGACGCGAAACAAATACATTTACCTTGCCTGATGGGAATTTTTATCGTTTTTTAAAACTAATTCAAGGCCGATGATTTTATAAATCGTTCGTATTCGATACTCGTGGGTCCCATCCACGTCAATGTCAGCGGAACAATGAAAACTGATGATCTTTCAGGACTTGGAAGCCGAAATTCAAAAACATTTGAAAATAATTGTTGGGTAGGCTCCTTAATTTCGATTTTTATTTCTTATCAGCTTAATAAAAATTCTTCAATGTTTTTGTTTGATCTCTTAAAACACCAATGATTTCATCATCGAAGACAGACCATTTCATTCAACATTTTTTACCGTTTGTCTCGATATTCTTTTTGCCTACGTTTCATCGAAATTTTTTTTATACATCATATCATCTTATTTGTTTTTTCTTTTCAAATCGTGTCCGCTAACGGTACCGGCGTTCCTGAGCTGCGACGCTCCGTTTTGCATGTGTCGTCTCGCCGTTACGCCTTAATTCCCGTGAAAAATGTTCCGTCCAATGGATTGAGTGATGAAATCCCCATGAAAATAGGGTAATGAGGTAAATAGTATTGCATTCAGAATTATTCAATATGAATTATTTAAATAATACTATAAATCGGGAAGTAGTGAAATGAGATTTTTCATGCGTTAAGAGGAGTCTCGCTACTTTTTTAAGTACCAGAACTTTTCAGTAGAAAATGTTGCGGAAAATGTAGTTTTCTTCAATCTGATTTATGTAAATAAATGTCGTGGATTAAATTGTTCGGGAATAAATGATATTTAAGCAATGAAAAATCATCGCCAATATCCACATTCCCGAAAAAATAATGTAAATCAGTTGAATCGATGAGCCTAGAAATAAATCCCAGTATTTTCCACAACGCCGAACATTTCCCATGCATAACAGATTGCTACTCCCATCTATATGCAATGAAAGTCCCTTGGAATTGCAAATAAGATGCGGGCTCCTGCCTCAAATTATCCCAGGCACTGGCTCACTTCCAGTGCTCGTATGCTCTTAATACCGAAAAAACAGGATTGCAATCGAAATAAAAACATGTACAGTTGGATTTATAGCACTGGGTCAATACGCATCACGTGAAAATTCGCCGGGGCATGGGTAACGAAGGATAATTACCATTGTACACCTCAAGCGTGAGTTTTGGTACAGGAAAAATACACTAGATCGCAGTTAACGACCCGAGAATTATTACAGCTGCAGGCTATTCATTTTTCTCTGTTTTTATATGTCGTAATGTGGAAGAATCTCATGAATATTACAGCATTTTCTCGGAAACAAACATAAGAAATATAACATTCTATCCGGAAAACTGAATGAGAATTACTAAATGAATAAATTATATTTATAGTAAAGTATAAGAATATTTTTTCCTGATTTTAGAATTGTTCGCTAGAGCTTTTGCTCGAAAAATTAATTAAAAAATTGTGACAATAATAAAGAAACCCAGATTTTTTAAAATATTGTAATTCTTTTCTTCTAGTAAAATTTATTTATTCGTTCATTCGCATTTTTTTGTGCAGGATTTTTTTTTTATTGTGAGATTTTGTACAATAACTAATTATTACACGCAAAATCAGAATTTCATATGTTTCACATCGGAAAATTTAAGTGACGCTCTGAAAAGTTCTGGAAATTCCGTCCAACCACGTTTCGCTCAGAAAATACACATAATTTTTCTTCAATATTTTTTTCGTTGCACGATAAGGAAAAACTAGGGAAACATATATTGAAATATAATGAATTGTCCTATATTATCAGTATTCTCTCATAAAACCCCCCAACAACAAACAATTAAAGATCCGCCAAAAAAAGTTCACAACTCCCGTTAAATTCCAACAAAAACTTCTACCATTGACAGCAATAATTCCGCCTAATTACCAAAAATCAAAAACACCGAAAACTCACCGAATTAAAATGAACGAGTCGCCTCAACCTCATTCACTCCACAGCCACCTAAATCACGTAAAAATCAGCGCGAATATCGAATCTACAATTCAAATCACAAAAAAAAACCGTAAAAACACAAAACGCGAACAGCGCGAAATTTCAAAAAGTTGATACTATGCTGAGGACAATCTTTCGACTGACGGTGCACGGCTGACCGAGTGTCCGTCGTCCGTATACACGCACCACTACCGGACACAGGTTGGGAAGGTATGGGATCCGATGAGTTTTATCCCCAAACCCGTTAGCTTCGAAGGGGCCGTCACTCGTTATTCGAATACCGGGTTGAATAACCTTACGTGTTCGTATGCTAAGTTGTTGGAGAGATGCTCTCTTCGGTGTTACAACTGAGAGTGGATTCAAACGATTCGCGGAAAGGTGGGGGGTGGGGGGGGGGGGGGGGGGGGGGGGGGGGGAAGGTGAAACCGTCGGAGGGTCCTTGAACCAGTCCTCGGGATGTTGTCGTAGTCTAACTGGGTCTGACGGGGATTCCCACTGATTGTGAGGGATGCATTAGCCGGTACACAGAGAAAAAAAAATATCATTTCGTCGAACATATTGTATTAATTAACCAACCAAATATCCCAAATGTCTGTAGAAAAAAATCACTTTAAATTCTTACCAAAAGAATATTTAATCTGAAATTTTGTTTTTTGCCGTACTGCTCTTCACTATTCCTCGTCCGGGAATTGGTACGGGCCCTTGCCCGAACTCGAAAAAGTGAAAATCACTAGGGAAAAATATCGTTCCTGGGCTATCGTTATGAGGTTTTTTGACTCGCGTGGTTGGCCGCCTCGCCTGCGGCTTGGCTTGCCAAACTCCACGCGAGTAAAAAACCCCATACCGACAGGCCGGAAATATACTATTTTTTCTCAGTGTAGAAAATAATTAAGGTAGTATAAAAAGTTTGCATGGGTTATTGATTGAAGCGATAAAAAGTCAATTTAAAATGAAAACAAAGTTTGAATATACGAATTCGTTGTCGTTCGCCTGGAAGCCTATCGCCCAAGTAGGAAAAGTCCATCCTGTCGATGGGAACAAGGCTGGAACAGCATGGCTGCTGAAGCCCGGGATATCGAAGAGAGATCAAGACTTATATGAATGATTCAAATATGAGGAGCAATCCTTCATCGAGCTCGTTCTATCATGTTTCAAATTTTATGCATTGAACGAGATGAAAAAGCTTCCAATTTTTTTTTCAACAATTTCTCATAAATATTAATATTAAATTTTCATTTCCTAATTAATTAATTATTAAACAAATTGAAATTATTTAACTAATTTTTTCTCTCCTCCTAAAGATAGGAAAACCAACAATTATACGTAAAAAAATGTCGCCTCGGCATCAAATTACGGAGAATCCATTGTCTTCAGTTGTTTCCCCTTTAAGTTGATCTTAAATATTTCAAAATTTTCACAGCAAATTTCTGTTCCAATTCCTTTTTTTTTATTCAATAAATGAGTGAATCTTTATTTTGTTCGAGCAAGAATCAGGATTTATAACATCCTTAGGCAAGATTTGGATTACAACCCTGATCCAATCATGACCCCCAAGGTTGGATTGAGGCTCGATACTCAAGGTTCGACCGAACGGTGGGATCTATAGTATTGACAAAAATTATTATTCTTCAATGTTCGTTCAAGTTCGTCGATCGATCAGTTTTTGTCAATCCTGAATCAAGTCTGATCGAACCTGGTTTCCGTCGTTCATTCCTACCGGCGTCTGGAGCCTATGCCACGAATCAGCTAGACAATTCCAATTTTTTAATCTTTTGTCTACTTTCACTCCGGTTATTACGATTTTTTCCCGTCTTACCTCCATCTCCTGAATCGTATTCGCCGAAGGACGAAGGAAAACATCAGTTGCGGAAAAACCTCTCAGGTACTCCTGTCCCTTTTACGAGACTCCCCCTCGGTAATGAAACTGTGAAATTCAGATTGTCAAAAAACTGACGCGACAGCCGGGAAGCGAACGCCGGTTTCCTACATGCCAATTTAACACGCAAACCACTTGTTTCAAAGCTTATTTATTTAGCGAAATATTCACACGGATGAATTATTATATTGAAAATCTTAATGTCTACGTTAACATTGATAAATATCGATCAAAAAAATTAATTAATAATTTAAACAATTTAATTAAGCTGTGGAATTTTTGGCCCAATTTTCTTAAAAAATAGAAAATTCGCTGGACTCGAGGAAATCCGAAATTAGATTATTTTTTCTTCTCTACTGCTGGATGACTGTTCATCGCACATAATTTTAGTTAGGTAATATTGTATGATACCGCTGGTGACATCGACGCTCGCAAGCACAATAAACACATTCCTCTGCGGGCGTGATAAACGTCCGACCATTCGTTCATCCCGTTACAAACAAAAATACCGCGAGTGTCTGCATCGTTCAAGCATCAACTCCGCCACGTCTTATCATAAATCCCAGGTCCCACGGTATCACGCCTCCTCAGTAAACAATGCAGCAGCCCAGATTCCTGTTTTGGTCCCGAGACGCAGCAATAAATCACAGATCATCCGTAAAAAAATTTCTATTTACAATCTCCCGTGCATTTCTCTCAAATGTGAAATTTCAATTTCAACTTTTTATCCTTGATCCGACATAAGAATGATAAATAATAAAAGTAGTGAAAAAATGGTAAAACGTTGTATGCTCTATTGAATTTTTTTCGTACAGTCGCACAATGGGAGCACAAGTCCCGTTGAAATGTCTCACAAAGTCCAAGAACGAGAATAGAAAATGAAATAAATTGATCGAATGGAGAGCACTGCCGACATTTATCCTCATAAATTTTTCCAATGAAATTCTAATTCTCTGCCGCCTTGAATCGTGAGCCATCGTTATGTGGGACATAGCGGAACTCACCCACCGTCTGATATGCTTATAAACATCTTGTGTCTTCACCGAAGTACCCGGGGCGCTAGTAATAATGCGTTTCAGCAGCTCATGTTAAGCTGCAGAAAATTATGATCATTCGGGAGAGTGATCGTTTCGAACGTGTCATTTTCAGTGGAAAAATTGAAATGAAGTGGAAGGGGAGGATTTCAGTGCCGGAGATTAATGTTTTGATTGGGAAGTAGATAGCTATCATCCATGATGTACCAGAGTCGAGAGGGAGGATGTACATTCAGAGGAATATAATCCATTTGAAAGTCATAAAACGACCTGTTTGAAAATTTTCGTCGAATACCTAGTTAGCCCGGTAGAAAATTCCATTGGGTTTGCACTGAATTTTTTTTAAGTGTTTCAATTCTATTCTTCCTCGACGATGTGGAAACTTACGCGGAATTCTGCATTTTCAAGAATGTGGGGATTGGTACTGGATTGAAGGATTTTTGAGCTGATACCCTGGAAGAAAATTTTGGGAAAAGGAGTCGACTGGGGCCATAAATTAGTTGGGGATGAAGAGGGCCTGGTGAGGCCTAAGGTTTCAAGTCGTCACGTGTGTCCCAGCGAGGAACAAAAGCCCCGGCGACGTGGGCTGAGTAATTTACAAATAAATGACGAATACGACGTTGAAGGTCTCCTCTGGGAAATGGAGATCTAGCAGTTTGGTTAGCAACGCAGGCGAGACCACATCTACTTGCAATTGAGCATTACCTTTCAATGTAATTGGGACGTTAGGTTTAATTGTTTATATTTTGATCAGCTTTTCTTTTAAATTTAATATGATATTGTTTGGCGACTATTCAGTGCCGTGTGTATTTAAACTAAATACCCTTTTAATAAAATTATTTTCATCACGCTGTGTCGGAAAAGTAACTTTTCAGTCACTCTCTGTTTTGCGTCGAGGGACTGAAAAGTGCTTTTCCGACACATTGAGATGAAAAATA
>JAPYZM010000830.1:0-24553 GCA_030522845.1 Psyttalia concolor
AAAACTCTCCCGAAACTGTTCCCAAAAATGAAGATCTACCTGGAACCATGTCCGATCCTCACCCTTTATCTGGAACAGTTCGTGGACTCCTCTTAGAACCAGAACTGGCCGTCTATTCGGAAGCCTTCCTAGACTAAAATAACTACGCGGAATACTTCTGAAACCGGCATAGGTACCTGGAACGGTTCCGGAACCAGCATCTGGGACTGAATACCTACCTGAACCCATGAATCTACCCATAATTACGTCCTGACATAAAATTCAACCACCGCCATGTTTCTCACTCGAAAACCACTGAGTTGAGAACCCTCGCCCAGGTGGGCGGAGGAAGACAAAAAGATGAATAACTCCGCGGGGGTGCGTCGGACAGCAAAATCGCCAAGGATCTTTCGACTCCAAATTTCATCTCCTATCCACCCCCCCGCCGCCCAAGAGGAAAGTGCGCAGTTTAGGGACACCCTGTATATACACAAACTTAACCTAAAGACCAGAGGCAAGGTGTTATTCCCGCTCTGCTCAGGGGGTTCGTTGTGGAGAGAGGGGTGGTTTCGGATGGGGCCGAAATTATTGGGCCACAGGCTTTCAAACAACTTACACTCTAACACCAGGTTTATGCTGAAAATTCATATTTGTATTTAACTGAAAAAAAAACATTACTCTGACCGGTAGCAACCAAAAGTCATAACCGGGATTGACAATAATAACTTTACAATAATTTTAATTTGATACGCAAAAAAAAATATAGCCCATAGGGCATCAATAGCGATGTACGCGAAATAAACCCAGGGGGTAAGGGGAAAGAAATCCTAACGATAGTCCAAATCAAAATTCCTAACTAAATTCATATTACAAAACATAATATCCCCTAATATCCCCTGAATTAAAACATAAACGCGTTAACGCAAAGCCAATTAACGGCCAAAAATCCCTAATTTCTACCTTCTAAACTTGCCTCTAATTTAGGATAATTTAAAATAATACTAGAGAGATAACTAATCGCCCTTCTCGGCACCTGACGAGCTCACAACCGATATTCGAATTGAAAGCCATAATAAAATTCTACGCGAAGTAAAATCAATAATTCGAGAATGCTATCGACAAATTGGTCCTTGGCAAATATTTCGCCTGGATGACTATGTACACCTGTATTCAAGGTAGCTAAACGGCACGTGCTGATTCTCGGAATTCGGCACTAGCCACGGGTGGCAATCGAGTTTCTGAACTCAAAAATACGCATGTTTTTCGACTAGCTCGGCGCAGCAGCAAGTGCAATAATCACACTAATTATTCCGCAATAAATCGCATAAGATCCTCACGGAATCTAATCGCATGTTTTTCGACAAGTCACCGCAACAGCAAGCGCAAAATGGCCTAATGACCTCTAACTTCCTAACAATCCCTACACAAAATAAGTCTATGATTATTCGCCAAAATAATTCCTACAATTCATTAATAATCAGCGCGACAATAAAACACGCAATGACTCTGAAATGCGCCAAGCGTTACGTCCCTGACGCGCCTAGCAACGAGACGCCGAGAACAAATCGCATGGCCGGTACACGTGTACCCGGCAACACATCGTCGCTCTGGAATTTACTCATGCCTCTAACTAACAGGCATAATCCGACGCACGAAAAATTTACTCTAATAATTCTATGCTTTTTGTCGGGGAAGCCTAACCCAAAATAACAAATTCACTCACGTAACTAACGCGGAGCTTTTTTGACGGGAAGCATAACCTGAAATAAATTCACTCAACTAACTAACTGCAAGCATTTGACGGGAAGCATAACCCAAAAAATTCATTTAATTACTCGCGAACATTTTGCCCTTTCGCACTGGGCCACTGAAATTATCCTAACTCTACCGAGATGAGATACGCGTTATTACCAAACTACCAAACCCGTCACCTAAGCTATGTGAATAAACTCACCGGTTAACGCGCAACAGGTCGCACTCCCAGTCGCTCGGCAATCCAAAAATGAAGGAAGATTCGTCCCAATATTATTCCGGCTTCCTCGCGGATCTTCAGCAGTCCTCCGTAGCCCTATTCGTCCTGGTTTTTCTCCCTGTTCTCCTCGATTATTACTCTCAAAACACTCTACTTAAGCTTTCGGCTCTCTTCTCTCGCACGCCGAATGCTACTGGCCGATAACGTGGATGAAAGCCTTCAGTGGCCTGCGGTGCGGTAATTTTCGGCAATTAATTTATATGGCCGTCAGGGCGGCAGGGCCATTCAAATTTGAATGGGTAGGGTCCTATGATTTTTCATCAATCACCCTACTTCTCTTAACCTAAATTCTAGTTCTAGCTCCCTATTCTATCGAGGAGGGCCGTCCCTCTGGATTATCCCGGGGGAAGAAACCCAAAACGTAATAACTCTAACCTAAACCTGAAATTTTCGCTTTCTCCTGGACCAATCCCTATAACGAGTGGTAGGTTTTCCACCTACTCTTCCACGTTTCCCCCCAGGCATTAACAAACACTCTTAATAATTTTCTAACTAAAATTAAAAACGAATTTCTCAATAACCCTAATCCTTAACAATTAACGCACTCCGAGTGCAACCTAATAACAACAAAAAATAAACCCACCAAATAGATCCAAAAGAAAAGGGGAACCCTGGGTCTATTTTGGACGTATTCACGGTTATCCGGTGACAAGTTCTCTCCCAACTCCTTACACCCCCCTCCTTTGCCGGACACGGTCGGGGCCAGCCTGAGCTCGGTAGATTGCTGAGGCCTGTGAGTGTCCTTTCTGGTCCAGAGGATAGGTTTGTGGTCTCCCTTCATCTCACTCCTGAGATCGTATGGGTGGAATCCTCAAACCCACGACCTGAACGCTCGAATCATATTGAGAAATATGTTACGAAATATATAACTAAAACGTAGATCAGTCCTATAAGGTAGGAAGCCTCAGGCACAAGCGGAAGCGTCAATAATTAGCGACAAGCGCATGCAAAAACCACAAGTGCATGTTTCAGCACTGTGAAAGCCCTAGACGTCAGGTTGGCAGTCAAGGCAGCTGTAAAGGTATAGGTACCCAAAAAAAATGTCAAGCACTCCAAATGCAGGTTAGATAAGTGGTACTTTTATTCAGTACTTCTAGGCGGTACTCTGTATACCAAAAAAAATGTAGTAAGCAAAATGAAATAAAAGAAATGGAAAATTTTCGAAACAAAGAACGAAAAAAATGAATGGCCTCCCGTCAGGCAATGGTACTGGGGTTTTTTCCTCGCCAGAATGTGGTCCTTCCTACGTAGCCTTTGGGCGGTGGCATCCGCAATTTTTGCCAGGATTGGCCTTCAGGGTTTCGCCTCGGCTAACGCACGAAGTTGTCCCGCCGAGAGTTTGGAAACTGCGTCAGGGTCCAGGGTCACTAGCCGTCGCAGGAGGTCCTCCGACGTACTCGCCACACTTGGTTCTTCGTCACGTCGTTGACTGTTCGGAAATTGATGCAAAATCGGCATTTCCCATTCGGTTTACGAACCATAACGACGGGACTTGGCCAGTCACTTTTGGACGGCACAATAATCTCTTTATCCAACATGGAATCTACCTCTTTCCACATGATCTCACGAATGGCGGGACTCACGGGATAGAGTCGTTGTTTAAATGGGGGACTGGCTCCTACGTCAATCGAATGCGAGGTGAGAGTGGTCATCCCCGGTTTGTCTGTCGACTGAGGGAGATGTTTCTCTAGGAATTCCTGGAGCTCGCGGTCCTGAGGTTTTCTCTAGGGTTCGCAACCCATTGCAAACGACTACACTCACGGCCAACTGGCAAGGCGTAAACGCATATCGCACTTCCGGGGTTTCCCGGTAATGCCAGGATTGTTCATAAAAATCTATAACCATCCACGCTCCCACTAGGAAGTTGCAACGAGATTTCTCTCGTGACGGGTAACCGTGTACCCTGCGATACCGACTACGAGAGTCGGCGCACGTTAGAAAGGTGCACGCCGAAAAATGGCGAAGTAGTGACATCTGCGGTCAACTGGAAAGTTGACGAGAGATGAGTAGAACACCAGAGGTCGGCGAGAGGCCGAGTGACGGTGAACACGCCAAAAAGGATCACACCCTGAGGCGTGGCTTTGGGCTAAGCGTGACGTGATTGGCAGGCCATCATATTCGCTATCGCCAGATCTGGAAATTAGCCCAGCAGCGGAAGGGAGGAAAAGGGCCAACGGACGGGCATTCCAACTGGGTATTTCCAGAGGCGTCAATGACTTAGCTTGGGAATCAAAAGCTAGGTGAAAGGACTAGCGCCCCTCGATTGCCATCAAGTCGATTGGCGCTAGTGGGGTAACGGATGACCCACTGGCTCTGAGAGATTTAGACTAGGGGTTGAGATCCCAGGAGATTTCAGGCAGTCGGAGACAGGCTCTTGGAGCGAGCAGACCAGCTCGTAAGACTCTCCTCTAAGAGAGAGTGGCGGCCGACCCTTTTTAGGGATCTGGAATGGTCCGCTGGGAGGCCTAAGGCCGGACAGCGAGATAGTGGGGCGCTTGGCGCCCCGCCATGGAGTGGATGGCTTCGGGGGGAGGCGAGATTCGCACATCCCCGGAGAAGAAGCCCCTTTGGGAACGAAATCCCAGGATGACGTGGTCGGCTAGCCTAGGGATAGGAAAGATCCTTGTAGGCTGGGACTATGGCAACCTCTGGAGTAGTAGTCGGGGGTAGACTCGCGATGAGATGGCCGTTACCGACATCTCATGGTTGAGTTGACGTGGACCTAGGTGGTTGAGGCGAGGCCTCCAGATACCTAGGTGATACGTGCCTCCTGAGTTTCGGCACCCTGCGGGGTGGGAAGGATTCGCAGGCTATTCGTGAAGCACCGAGAATATTCCGTTCGAGGTGATCGATACCTGAGGGGCCCATACCCCTCGGCGATAGAAAGGAAATCCCGATTTCCAGCATCAGAAACTCCTTATAAATTAGGAGACAAGGGCCAGGGGAGCTCTTTTCGTTTTTGGACAGCTTGTCAGCTATCCAAATTTGAAGAACTCTCCTGAACAAGGAAATCTCTCGAGCAACATGGTGAAAGATCAACGCTTTGAGGAATTGGCGCAGCGTATGCTGGACACTGCTGAGGAGGCCCTGAGGGGTAAGTCGCCTCTAGCGGGGCTAGAAATTAACCCCCCGGGAGTTGGTACCATCTCCGACAGGAGTTCCCCCGTTTTGTCGCCAGTGGCCGAATCGCCTTCGGGCGATGAGTTGCAGGTTGCCCTGGACATGCACGTTCTGCATTTTGCGGATCGGGCTTTGACTGAGGGCGAGGTCCGTGATCTCGAAGAGATCATGGACATGGACATTGCGGAGGAAGGGGAGGTAGGGCTGGCAGAGGAAGTTGCCTTGGCGGTCCTCGGTCCCGCCCCACCAAAGCCGCCCGTGTCACCTAGTACTCCGTCTCTGGAGTTCGTCCCGGCCACGGTCGGGAAGGAACCAGGGCGGGGGAAAAGGTGGGGCGTTGCAGCTCCTCCGATCGGCGATTTTGGGTCCCAAGGACTCGACGACCTCCCTGGCGAAGGCTGTGGTGGAGGCATTGCGCCGAGACCCAGCTCGTTTTGGCGAGATGGCCGCACAGGTGTCGCCTCCGTCGGGGTGGGGATCTCCGACATCCTCTGGGGCGCCGGAGTTTCCTGCACGGGGGGGGGGGGGAGGGACCCTCGAGGGGGTCCGGTGATCGCCCGATCGGGAGGGGTGGACTCCCTAAAGAGGGAGACAGGGCTCTGCCGCCAGTTGGTGCAACATGGCGGCGAAGGGCTGGTTGACCCTCCTAAGGGGAAGCGCATCCCCAAGCGCAAGGCGCCTAGTGAGGTCTTCGACGTCACTAGGCGCCTTGTGTCGAAGACGTCACTAGGAAGTCCCAGCTGGGGGAAGAAGCGATCCCCGAAGGAAAGGCTCCGGCCAAGAAAAGCCGAGCCGGGGTAGCGCCAGCTAAGTTTTCTTGGAATTGCCACAAACCCAGCCACACCGGCAAAGAGTGCGAGGCGTCACCTTCCACGTATTGTTGGAAGTGTGGCCGACCTGGCAAAGTCACAAGGGACTGTGTCCCTTGCCGGGAGAAAAAGAAGGCCAGTGGTCCTTGGATCCCGAAATTTGGCCGGAATATCCCCCGAGAGATCCTTAAGGCGATGGCCCTCGAAAAGAGGAACCATCGCCCGTGAAGGAGGCGGGGGCGACAAGCCGACCGGGACCCTCGCGGGGGGAGAGCTCTGCTCAACCCCCGAAGAAGTCCCACAGGTCGGAGGAGGCTCAAGAGGCGAAGGAAGATGAGGAACCTGCGTCGCAAGGCGCAGAAACTCACCCTCCGTGACCCCGGGGGCATGCCAAAGCCTTCAGGAGGAGAGGAGGTCCCCAAACCGACTTGAGTGGCGCGGGGGCGTCACCAGCAGCGGGCAAATCATTTTATTTCCCTAATGCTGGGTGACGAAATTGTGTGGCCTGAAAAGACCATGAATTTCGTCCACCTCGATTTGAGGTGCGCGAAGTTTCGTAGCCTGGAAAGGCCATGAAACATTTCAGCACGTCGGACGGACCCTAAAAAGTCCTGATGGCGAATAAGTCGGAGCGAAAGGCCCGCACAAGTTTTTCCACGTGGTGTGTTTTTTCAGTCAGGTGGGAAATACACACCAATCGGGGAGGAGGCGCCATCCGTCGCCTCCCCGCAAGGTCGGCAGCCGGTAAGTTACCGAGTTGTCACTCACAACACCGGCAGCCGAAATACGGACACCGATCGGTAACTTACCGGGGACAATTCGGCCGATAACCACCGACGGTCGGTAATATACCGTAGGGATGGTTAAGGTTTGAATGCGGTGGCCGATAACCATATCGGCCGACAGTGTGTGGTAGGCCCAAAGGGTAACTCAGTGGAGTAACACTCTCAGAGGACACCACCAGACTAGATATTGAGCATTTTCTGTGCAAGCGCGAATTCAGATTTCTAGAGGTGGAAGGCCAGGGAAAACCGGTATTTGTACTGGAAATTGAAATTCCGGGAACCTGGAGGGAGGAAATTTTTCTCTAAAGGCAGAGGGCACCCCGGTGGAGAGTGGAAGGGAGTGTTTATAACATTTCTCCACCAGAACTGGGGTAGGGGCCCTTGGGAAGGGGAAAATTCCGGAAATATTCGGGGATGACGTCGAATATTTCGGACTTTTCCAGAAACGGCGCGGTCCCTAGAGGGTGCGACCGAGCGGAAGAGTGGGAGACCTCCCACCTACCATAAGTTGGATATATAAGGGCTGGCGGAGCATCGCTCAGTCCTTTTCTTTGCTCAGGAGCACTGAGTGCAATACACTCTTGCGACTTGTTTGAAAAAGATTACCGTTAGCTACTGCCATGGCGCCAGTCAAGCCAAGCGAAGAGAGTAAGAGACTTCTCGTATCGGAGGATACTACACCTCTGGATCCAAACGAGAAGGGCCTGGAGGGCAAACTTTTGCCAACTGGGACGAGAACCAGGACCAAGGTCCTGGGACTAAGGTGAAAACCTTGAGAGTGAGTTAGAGGGGCACGGAGGGGCAGGACGCTACCGGTAGCTCGTGCGACGATGAGGGAAGAGTGGTCGACCCTCGGCAGGTCGAGGGGCTCCTACTGCCACCTAAGGGGACATTCTTCGGGGGAAAAGACAGGTTCTTTACCCCGCAAGGAGCCTCAGAGGGGGCCAGTATTGGCGACCAGTCGCGACAGGCCGCTCTAAAGGCACTCCTGGAGCATATCAAGCTCCTAGACGAACAAGGAAAAACGGGAATGGTAGGGGCAGCCGAGAGGCTAGCGGAACCACTACCCCGATGGGCGAGACGCCAGGCCTCACGCTGACAGAGGCTACCCCATCTCCAAATGAGTTATTGGAGCCGGTACAACGTCTCGACTGAGAGTTGCGTGGCCGTATCGGACCCCAAAATCCGAGGCCAGAGGAGAGGGTAACCCAGCAGCCACACCGAGGAAGATTACAGGTCGACTTCGAGGAGTGGCGAGCTCCCATTAGGGTCCCGTCTCGGGGGGTTGCACCACGCATGCCGAGGGCTAGGCGGCAGCAATATTCCTCTGATGAGGGGAGCGAGGGTGGTAGCCGCCCTCGATATGACCAGTACCTCAACATCCAAAGGGCGTTGGAGGCACTGAAGCGCTGGGGAGTGGGGTTTTCAGGGTGTCCAGATGAAGACGTGGAAGATTTTATCTCCCGCGTGGAGAGGCGGATCTCCTAGGCACATTCGGGAAGCGGATCTCCTAGGCGTCCTGAGGGGATGCCTAACAGGAAATGCCCTCACCTGGTATCTCCAGGTCGAGGTATTTTCCTGGAAGGACGCGTGACACGCATTCAGAGAAAACTTCGGGGAGCTAGACTACCAGGTCGCGCTCCACGAAGAGAATGCGAGCAGTAGACAAAACGAAGATGAGCCGGTGGCGGAGTTTATCGCCAACCTTAAAGGCCTCTGCGCCCGAACGGACCCACAGTGGCCAGAGGAATAGAGGATAATGTATTTATACCACAATACATCACCGAAGTACCGCATTGGCTTTAACCTCACGGCGAATGCCATGCTGAAGGCATTGGAGAAGCACGCCATGAGACAAGAGACCTTGTACGCAAGTGCAAGGAAATGGCAGCCGTCTAGGCGGCCGGAGGAATCTCTTAGTCCTACCTTCGCTTACCGAGGCTCAAAGGCTAAGAGAAATCCGCCGAGGACGGCGCTCAGGGCATTAATGCCAGAGCCAGAAAAACAAGAACCTCCAGTACACAGTGGGAACCACCTGTTCTTTGAGGAACTTGAAGTGGCACACGCCATGCAGAGCCATGGTGCCTCTTCAGGGAGGGGTGCGGGTTCTGGGCAAGCCAGACCTGCGAGAACAAACCCCCAGGGAATACTGTGTCACAATTGTGACCAGAGAGGACACTCCTGGCGTATTTGTACAGCGCCCAGGACAGTATTCTGCTACGTATGTGGCAGAAAGGAGGTGCATTTCCCACAGTGCCCGAGATGTAATCCAAAAAACGAGCAATCGGCAGCATAAGCGAAGCGCTCATGCCGCCGCCAACCTCGGAGATTGGGGAAGCCCTCTTGGGAAGAACGGGTGAAGAAATCCCGACACCCGAGGAGGAGCCCGTCAATGACCGGCAGAGTGGAAGTCTCACTCTGGAGGACCTGATGGATCCTCTCAGACTGACATCGCCTGAGGCAGATCGCAATCTGGAGTTTGCGAGACAGGCGATGAGAGAAGGCAAGACGGTTGCTTTTCACGTGGATATGCACATCCACGGGAAGAAGATACGCGGCCTAGTAGACTCGCGGGCATCTCGAACATTCGCCGGCGAGGCCGGCATCGAGTTGCTAAGCGAGCTAGGTGTCAGCGCAAAAAGAATTTCGCCACGAAGAATATTGGTAGCCAACAGCCAACTCGAAGTGGTAAAGGAAGCCTCCGTCATACCTCTCATGGTAGGAGGGAGGATAGTCCCCATACAAACCCTTTAGATGGCCTCGCTATGTGAAGATTTTTTTTTGGGATTGGATTTCCTGAAGGAACCACGAATGGTCATAGACTTCTTTGACCAGTCCTGGTTCTTCAGAGACACACTGGCCGAGTCATTTAGATTCGTCACGGTAGAACGGGCCTGTCAAATTACGGTTTGTAACGGCCTGAAGACATCTGGAGAGACCCAACAAAGCCACCTTGAGAGGCTCCTGGACGAGTAGATTCCGAAAATAGACGGAGTCTTTCCAATCTACAAGCTAGCACCACACAGAATCGACGTGGAAGGACACGAACCAATCCGGCAACGGGTCGGGTTAGTGTCTCACCACTTGAAACTGGCCATGTGGAAAGAGGTTGATGAGATGCTCCGAGACGTAGTCATCAGACCTTCCCAGAGCGACTGGAATAGTCCAGTCGTAATGGTAAAGAAGCCCAACGGAAAGTACAGGTTCTGTATCGACTTCAGACGTGTGAATGGAGTAACGAAAAAGGATGCCTACCCAGTCGCCAACGTGACAGGCATCCTTGACGAGTTAAGACAGGCCAACTACTTCGGCCTACTAGCAGATTGCCCCTTGGCCGACGAGGCCAAGGAGAAAACTGCTTTCACGGTTCCTGGAAGAGGGTTTTTCGAGTTCGACCGGATGCCGTTCGGCCTCTCGAACGCACCTGCTACCTTCCAGAGAGCACTGGACCGAATCATAGGTCCAGAGATGTACCCCACGTGTTCGTGTACTTGGACGACATAATTATTGTGTCCAATACATTTGAAGTACACTTAGAGTGGCTAGGAAAAGTTCTGGATAGGCTAAGAGAACACGGTTTAAGTATAAACCGAGAAAAAAGCGAGTTCTGCCGACAGGAAGTGAAATTCCTCGAATTTGTCGTAAATAGTGAAGGCCTCCAAGTCGACCCTGACAAGACGTCAGCGGTCAAGGAATTCCCCACGCCTAAGAATCTGAAACAGATTCGGC
This sequence comes from Psyttalia concolor, assembly GCA_030522845.1. Classification (NCBI taxonomy): domain Eukaryota; kingdom Metazoa; phylum Arthropoda; class Insecta; order Hymenoptera; family Braconidae; genus Psyttalia; species Psyttalia concolor. The sequence goes on from JAPYZM010000830.1 coordinate 10,455, forward strand.
GGTTCTGGGGATGGCCTCCTGGTATAGGCGGTTTATACCAGATTTTGCCACTGTGGCCCAACCCTTGACTCTTCTCATCAAGAAGAATCAAACATGGGTATGGAAAACGGAACAGCAGGAAGCTTTCGAGGCGTTAAAAAGACACCTCACCTCAGTTCCCACACTAGCCTGCCCAGATTTCTCACTACTCTTCTGCCTCCAGATAGATGCGAGTGGAGTAGGACTCGGGGCAGTGCCAACACAAGTGCAGGACGTTAAAGAGCGCGTAATAATAAGCGGGTCATAAATAGCCTATGCTAGCCGCTCGCTAACTGATCCTGAGAAGAAGTACACTGTCACCGAACAGAAGTGCTTAGCGGTCGTATGGGCCGTCCAGAAATTCCGGTGTTACGTGTAAGGCTATCCGTTCACAGTAATCACGGATCACAGCAGTCTGCGGTGGTTGCACAACATGTACGACCCCGCCGGAAGAGTCGCGAGATTACATCCCGTTCCCGAAGCCTTGTCATGCGTCCCAGAGGGAGCGACAGAACTCCTTCCGGCAGCCTTAGAGACCCCAGACAAGTGGTACATAAGGCCGGGACGTGGAGAGAGTCACAGAGAAATATCCCACGTGGAGAATCTCTGAGGGTCTTCTATGCCACCTCAGGCCGAACGCGCTAGTGTCGGCCGCCAATGAAGACCTTACTGAGTGGAAATTAGTTCTCTCTCGAGAGCTAAGACGTGGCGCCAGTCAGGAAAGCCACGATTTGCCCCAGGCCGGACACCAAGGTGTCAACAAAACCGGCCAGCGCATCCTCAACCAGTATCACTGGCCAACGATGTTCGAGGACGTGACAAGCTACGTCAGTTCTTGTCATGAATGTCAACGCTGTAAGGTGCGACAAAGAGCACCGGTGGGACAAATGGACCCTCGAGCGATCGAGAAGCCTTGGTCCCGAGTATCAGCAGACACCATGAGCCCCTTCACGAGAAGAAAGATTGGGACCCAGTACATACTGGTAATCCAGGACTTCTTCACGAAGTGGATGGTGGTGCGACCCCTACGGAAGGCGACAGGGGCCACCATTCGGAAAGCAATAGAGGAAGCTATCATCTACCGATGGGGAGCTCCTCGAGAATTGCTCACCGATAATGGAACCGAGTTCATCAACCGGGACTTGAAAGAGCTCACTGCTTCAACTAACATGAAGCATCGAACGACTCCGCCCTATCATCCACAAGCCAACCCTACAGAAAGGGTAAATCGCTCACTAAAAGCGATGATAAGGGCGTACGTCGAAACAGACCACCGCGACTGGGATTGTCGCTTGGATGCGTTTAGATTCGCATACAACACAGCCCAGCATAGTTCTCTGAAAGCGACTCCCGCCTTCGTCAATTTTGGCCGCCAACCAGAGCCGGCCAACTTGATGAGGCGAAAGGTGTGTCGAAATTACAGAGACACCCCCGAGTGGGTGAATATCAGGTCGGCGAACTAGTCCTAGTCCGCAGTCACGAGCTATCTAATGCCGCAAGGCATCGCTCAGCGTCACTGAATAAACCATTCAGTGGGCAGGTGGTAGTCACCAAAAAGATCTCCAAAAACTACTATGAAGTTTCGGAGTTATCGGGGTGGATTCCGAAAACCGTTTCTATCGTAGATATAAAACCGTACAAGAAAGCCCCGGAGGAACGCCCGAGCGAAGACTCGGACGAGGAGATGACCCCGGGAGTTTCACCCTAGCCGCACAGGTTTCGGGTCGAAACCTCTCCCAGGGAGGAGGGTTCTGTAACGAGACTTCTCTCGTTACGGATAACCGTGTACCCTGCGATACCGACTACGAGAGTTGGCGTACGTTAGAAAGGTGCACGCCCAGAAACCGGCGAAGTAGTGACATCTGCCGTCAACTAGAAAGTTGACGAGAGATGAGTAGAACACCCGAGGTCGGCGAGAGGTCGAGTGACGGTGAACACGCCAAAAAGGATCACACCCTGAGGTGTGGCTTTGAGCTAAGCCGCGTGTCAGGACGTGGTTGGCAGGCCGTCATATTCGCTGTCGCCAGATCTGGAAATGAGCCCAGCTGCGCAAAGGAGGAAAAGGGCCAACGGATAGGCGTACCGCTCCCGCTGAATTGAGGGCAATTTTTTAATTGTTCACAATTAATTTATTTTTAATACCAAAGACCTAAAAATACACTACCGTTAACCGCCTACGAACCACCAAGCGATTGCAATAATCCAAATTGGCATACCTGTACTTCCCCTGCTAACTATAGGTAGCTCCGTCTTACTCGTCTGGGACTTCTGAATTGGCTTTCGCGCCCTCCTCGGTGGCCCACACGTTTTGCGGCTAATTGAGGAGCTTCATATCACACTCTGTTACGTCAATATGTTGCGTAGGCCGCTAGTTCCTCTATAGAATCCCTATAATCACCATATTTTCACTAGACAATTGCAAATAATACTCGAAATGAGTTACTTGTTAATTTTAATAAAACCGTATTATAAGCTTAAGCTAAAAAAATATTGCCACGGTGTTGACATGAAAACTGAATTTTCGAGAATATGTTGAGAAAATTCATAAACAGGAAACGAGCAGTAAATCTTAGAATTTCACGTCGCTTAGATCACTCCAAAATAAAAGAAGTTTTGTATTGTTTTTTCTTATAGTTTTCGAGTGCAATTTGCATCTGGCTGTAAACTGTAAGAGTCAGAAACCTTTTCCCAGAGATATTTTCTTTTTCTGTCATAAACTTGAGTGGTTTTCTCTTTTATTACGTACCACATGTTGGGTCCATTGTTCAGGTCATGTACACTGAAGGGCTCGAAGCTAGGTCAGAGCGATTGACTGTCGGGGTGTAAGATCAACCCTGTCGAGTAGTCTCAAGGTTGCGATTGGCTCCCCGATCTTTCTTGTGGGATCAGCTTTTTTCCTCTTTAACACTTAGAGTAATTTTTAAGGTAAGAGCAAGAACAGTCCCACTACTTACGTGTACCAGAGTCGTCGAAGAAGTGACCACTAGTTCACTGCCAGTTCAGTTAAAATTTATAGATTTTTGTAAAACTTTAAACAAACTATTTGATTCAATACAAAGATCATGTGTGAAATTTAACCAGTGTTGACTTATAAATTATTCCAAAATACCCGCACTTGTGGAGCAGAGTGCTTAAACACTCCATGGGCAACGGACCCGACATCTACACGTCGCAGAACGAGCTTGGAACGTAACAAGTAATAGAGATTTTTTAAATTTGCCACGGCCAACCGATTCCCTAGAAGTGGGTGCAAAATTTGGTCCCCACAAAAAAATTTTTTTCGCAAGTGATTATTATAATATATTATTATTATTATAATAATTATTATAATATTATTTATAATTAATAGTGTATTATTTATAATTAATAGTTCATGAATAAATTAATTCTGTAGATTTTCAGCATTTCTTTTTAGCTTTCAAATTTGGGAAATGCTTTTCGTCAACATTTAATCTTTATTCATTTCAAAAACACAATAATTATTTTTAAAAACATTCTGAATTATAAAAAAAGAAAAGCAAATTACTTGCGAAAAAAAATGTTATGTGGTGTGAGAAATCCTGGGCAGATTTCTCAGGAGCAGAGATTCGGACAGCATCGGAGATGAGGACTTATGCGAGAGTACGTGAAGATTCATGAGACTATAGAGGATAGGTTAGATTGAGAAAAAAAAGAAAACGAGTTGAGAGTCAGATTCAGGGGTTTGTTTGGCGCTACCGTTTACTGGTATTCGGAACCAATAGAGGGTTTTGGGAAGTCCGAAATTCCATAGTGTGGGAGACCCAACCAGAGAATTTCGTTGTTAGGGCCAAAAAATTACTGAGCTACGCGAATTCTTGATTCGGGAATTATCTCTTCATTTTAGCTTCGGGGATACGTGCAGGAGTAATTGGGATATTACCGCTCGGTGTTAGGGATTTTTTGTTGGGGAATTAGAAGAATTCGTTTACTCATTAAGGTGGGAGGTCTGAGGGACTACAACAACCGTAGAAACCCTTAGGATTGCCGTGGCTGTTATAATGTTTTTTGGAATTTGTGGTGGGCCCCTAATCCGCGAGATTGCGACCGCGGAGCAAGAATGACGCTTCAATAGTAGAGAGCGTGAACATCGACCTCTCTATAAGATGATTTACTCGGGTTCCGTATTACCTTTTGAGGATTTGAATTTCCCTCGAGTAGCCCGCGCGCTGACTCGAGTAGTACTTGCGCCGTTGCGATGAGCCGAGTAAGTTCGTGAAAAGTGTCACGCGGAGGCGAAACCGTCAGTACAGTCTCGGACGTACATGTTTGGGCAAGACAAGAGGTGGCTAGAGAATACCGTTGAAGGTGGCTAGAGAGTGCGTGAGAAGAGGAAATTCGTGAGGAAGGAGCTCGAGGAGAATAGCGCAGAGGGGCAACTGCCGGAGAGGAACAAGCGCGTAGAATTTTGGAGAAATTGAGAGAGGCACGCGGGCATTCCACAGGTGAGTTTTGGCACACACCTAAGGTAGTCGTTGATGTCGTTTTAAGGTAATTCCTCATCTCGGTGCGTGAAAGTGTCGCGAAAGTGTTGTAGAAGTGTCTCTGGCCGTGATAGGAGGTGAAACGGATCGCGAAGTTATCTTCTGCGTAGGGAAAGCCCTGCGAGATTAGAGAATGGCGCGGTACGATATCTCTGTCTCCCTCGCGGGCAGGGGGGTTACATGTGTGAGGGACGAGCATTTAGTGTTAGCTACGTGACATTCTTGTCGATGTCGAATGCATCGAAGGCATTTGTCCATAGGGACCATGCAATCATGCGAGATGATCGGAGAAAATTTTCTCGAGCTATTGGCCCCGAAATTACTATGTCCGGGCATTACTAATTTAGAGTTCGGGAATTCGATGATGGTAACATCTCGGGTCCGTTGTCATGCGGGTCAAGGTCGGAGAGTTTCCTTGTTGCGACGCTTGTCGAGTATTTAGAATTTAGGCAGTTACTTATCAATTGTCGAGTTATGACCTTTAATATTAGAAGTCATTAATAATACTAATTATAGAACCCACATGAGGTTGTACAAGGTCATCTTGAGTGAGGGTGCGATAAAATTTCATTGCTTTTTTTGACTGGTGCCTTAGCATGGGATAATCCAAGTGAGCGAAGGTTTTCGGTTTGAAAAATCAAGGTCGCCGAGCAATATTAGGAAATTCTGACATCGAGTTCCAAGTTGCCGAATATTCGGAGATTATCTTGTTTCGAATGCGATCGATTTTCTTTTGTCTTGGCCGGCGGGGTCTTGGTATTGTTGCGGGTCGGCTATCGTCCGAGAATGATGGTTCTAATTATTATCATAGGAATAGAGTTAGGTTTCGAGGCGATTGAAATGGATTGGTGGAAAAGACCTGTTCGGGTCATTGTTATGAGGTTTCGGCCTAGCTAGAATTATATTATCTCATGAATCTTTGTGTATTATTATTAAGATAGAGGGTGAAGGGTCTGTGTCTCGTTTACTATTATTTTGAGATTTTTATTAAGTTTCGAGATATTCGAAGCTAAAGGAATATCTAATGGATTTTTTAAAAATTTTTTACAAGGATCAGTATGAAGGACTGATTTGTAATATACCTGGTTTTTGTTCACAAATGACATTTAAAATGAACGAACGTACATTGCAGCTTCGATTTGGAATTTCGGATTGATTAGTTTTCGAGTTAAGGACCCAACGAACGATTAACATCCCCAACCTCGGCCCTCTCTCCACAACCTCGGCTCCTGAGAAGCGCGGTTGTGTCTTGCGAATTCAGGATAAGTTGGGGTTTGGTTCCGGTTCGTCGTCTCCGGGGTTGAAAGATGGCTGGCGCCCAATAAAATTTTATACGGATTGGACATGACTCAAGGGGAAAGGCCAGTTAACGAGGTTTTCCTCTCCCCAGGCGGAAAATTCCGTTACAGTGGGGACAAAATTATACGACCACTTTCAGTCGTTCGGTGAGCCCTGGTAAATTATTAAATCCTCTGTTACCGACGTAAAAGAGGATGATATAGAGCTTCTGAATTGGCCGCAAAACATGAGGGCGCAAAAGCCAATTCATCGCTATTTTAATAGCCAATGGCCAATCACGATATCGCATGATGATGATGTATGTATCGCACTACACTGTTGCCAATCGCTGAACCAGAAAAATGAGAATTCGAGTCGCGCTGTCAACTCAGTGGCTCAAGTGTAACCCGTTAGTTGATGGAGATAATCGAAATGGGAGAAATGTGCATGATAGCTCGTTTCTCGGTGCATATCTTCGTTAATATTCAACCAATCGACCCGCTAATTGAATCAGTGGAAAGCTGATGCGTGATTTATATGCTGTATCTAAGACCAGTTTTCATCTAAATGCTCGTGTAAATCTATTATTAAAAGAAATGGATTGGAGGTAGTGGAAGGGGAAGTTTTGTGGTGTATAGATACTTGGTAGCTCTCGGTGATGTGTCTCGCGTGATTGGTGTACGTGGTGTACTTGGCCGATACGTTACACCGTATCTAGATATTAACTTTCCGATAGGCAGTTATTGGTTTTACCCCGAAAATCGAAATTCATAATTTCATGAAATATCGACGTTTCATGACCTTTGAATCCTCCCCCGATGTTTTTTATCAAGTTGTCTGTTTTTTTTCTAGTGGCGTTTGGGAAAATCTTTAAAAGATTCTGTAAAGTGATCTATAAAGCAGATCTCAGATTTCTACCGAGTAAAAACCCTGTTTTCCTCTCTTACCTCGATTTCTCTGTGCCTTGTTCCCTCGAGGCACTATCGCAAAGTATTACTTCGTGAGGGAGGTCTTAGCTGCTTGCTCTTCCTCGTGCTTATCTAATGTACGTCGCCCTATACTGCAAAAATGTAATGTGTGATTAGGAGGTTCCAAAAAGATATTTCTCATCTATACTGCAGCCTTGCGCACGCGTTCCTAATTTCTGAGCTCCTTGATGACTTCAGCCGTGAAGTTTCTCGTTCTGTCCTAAGCTGCCTGCCAGGAGAGCATTATGTCCACCAAATTCTCAGCTGTGACGGTTCTTCCCAGAGCAGATTTCCAACGGCTTCTGGTATCATTAAAGCGAGGACATACCAAGAACACATGCTCTGCATTCTCATCTACTCCTCTACAGCTGGGGTACTTCGAAGAATCTTCATGTTTAAATTTATGAAGGTACGATCGGAAGCACCCATGCCTCGAAAGTAAATGCGTGAGATGATAGTTTACTTTTCCATGGTGACGGTTAACCCAAACATCCACCTTCGGGATTAAGCGATCAGTCCATCTCCCTTTGGCCCACTTCGCTTGCCACCGTTTGGAGCTATGTCACCTCTCTTTCGTGACAAGCAACCACAGAAGAAAGCAGCGCCCGTCTTCGTTAAGTCAGGCATCGATCATCACTCTCAGGTATCGGATCAACGGCTGGGAGGAAATTCTACAGGACCCGACTTGTAGCTTGATTGTCTCGATCTTCTTTTTACTGGTTATTAGGACGGTTTCGCTCTTATGTTCAGCCAAGCTCAATCCTACTGTGTTCATCCAACCACAGATTAGCTCGAAGGTCATATACAAGCGGAGGTTGATCTCCTCGGAGTATTTACCCACTATGACCATGGCGAGATCGTCTGCAAATGCCACAAGTTTAGTGTCTTTTGGTAATTCCAGGTTTGGGAACCCGTCATATATGATGTTTCATAAGAGAGGCCCCAATACTGAGCCTTGGGGAACTCCTCCAGTGACTCAGTATTCTTGGGGACCTATTTCCGTGCCGTATTTTAGGATTCTTCCAGGGAAGTAGCTCTCGATGATTTTTTGCAAATACTCCGGTACATTGAACTTTGCAAGGGCCTTCATGATGCAGTCCCACCTAGACGAGTGGAAAGCATTCGTACCGTCCATTGTCACTACCAAGCAATACTTCTTTGTACCACCACGCCCTCTTTTCCCAGAGATCGCGTCCCTGGGTGTGTTGATGACAGCGTTGATGGCGTCCAAAGTAGATCGGCCTTTCCGAACATTATATCGATTTTCGGCTAGCAGCGGTTCGACTACTGCTTCAATGCGTTGGTGGATGATACTCTCAACTATCTTGCCAGCGGTATCGAGCATGCAAAGTGGACGATATGGTGATGGCTGGTCTGGCGGTTTCGTCCCTTTTGGGAGCAATATCAGCATTTGCTGTTTCCAACTGTCAAGAAAGCTACCATCCTTAAGGCATTCATTGTAGACCCCTAGGAAGGTGTCGGCCATAGCACGAATTGCTGATTTCAACGCGACATTCGGAATCCCATGCAAGCCCGGAGCCTTGGTGTTGCCCACTCACGTACACGCAGCCATCAGCTCCTCGCTGATTATTTTTGGCACCATCACAGTTGTTCCGTTTGTTGAGGGAACAACTCTTCAACAATCTTATTCAGGAGTACAACACGTGATGGTGATGGCATAGGTTGATGTTTGAGTCATGTTATCACCACCTTGTAAGGTCTGCCCTATAGTTTTCTATCTCGGTAAGAAGTTCACTCTAGAATTGCTTCTTACTCCATTTTATGGCGTTGGGAAGCTTTTGACGTGCCTTCTTATGCCTCACCTCTAGTTCTGTGAATCTCCTAGCTGGGGCGTTCCATGCTATTTCCATCGACATTTTTTCGATTTTGTTGAAAATTTGATATGATATAGAAATCTACCACACTTTTGTAGACCGTGGAGGTACCAGTATCGGAACGTCTATTAGTATCCGAACGTGAAACAATTTTTTGCATTCTTCAGTAATTTCAGTCAACTTCGTTTGGCGGAATTATCGCCCAACGATTGTAAACGAAAAAGGACACTTCAATTTAGCGGATTAAATAACGGTTACTCATTCTTGATGGGGAATTCATATTGAAAATAATTTTTTTCTGGCGGCCTTATACAGCGCGGCGCCTCCAGTGGCCATTTCTTACCTAAAAGGTAAGAGCCACTGCAAAGTGTATTGTGATAAATAAACAATATGTAAGTAAATATTCTAATATTTTGCGTTCAAACATGAAGCTAATGTTTGAATATAAGCTTTAAATGGATGAAAAAGATTGTTGTACACTCAAAATAAAGAGAAATTACGTATTCGAGTATTGAGCCAGTTGTTTAGCACTGTGACACAGTATCCGAATGCGTGTTTTTCTATATTATAACCTCAATTATTACCTTTTGTTATATCTGAGATTTAAATGATTCTTATACAATTAGAAAATGTTAAATTACGCCATGCAATATTTACAATGCTGTCGATCAATTTCATTATATATTAATTATATATTTCAGGGTGAAAAACAAAAATCAAGAAAAAAGGAGAAAATCGAGCAAAACAGAAAAGTCCAACAGGGTTGGTGAAGAGAGGAAGAAAGAGAAGAAATTTGAAGAAGTCAATAAGAAAACAAGTGCCAATTGTTGCCAAAGAAGTGAAGAAGGAGTTTGTAACGAGATTTTCTCGTTATTAGGTGAAACCTCTACAGAGCATGTAGAGACAGTCTCGAAAAGACTGAGAGTGACATTAGGCGCGGCTGAATAAGCCAGCGCTAGATACAAAAGACTAACAGACTGATGACTGACTGAAGGCATAGCAGCTGGGTGGAACTGTGACCCCGGATGGTCTAGAGGACGCTAGTAGACTTTCGCTACTTTAGGATTCGCCCAGCATGTGCTAGGGGAATAAGGGCCGACGTATAGGCCGTCCAAATAGGCAATTCTATAGGCTATGTCGAAGTAGACTAGGGACAAACGTAGCCAGGTGAGAGGACTGGCCCCTCCGTGATTCCGTCGGGTTGATTGGTGGTCATGAGGTAACGGACGACTCATGACCGCCGAGATAGCCAGACTAGGAGGCAAGGCCCTAGTGAGATTTCGAGGCAGCTGAACGCGGGCGTTTGGAGCGAGCGGTCGAGGGAGTCTCTCCGGAAGCTATAGTGGCAGTTAGCCTGTATAAGGCTACGGACAGGGGCGTTGGCCCACCGTCACGCGGTGTATAACCGGTGTTTGCGAGCATACGGAGATACCCTGCATCCCCTGATTAGCATTTTGCTTCGACTCCCAAAGTGATAGCTTTGGGTAGTGCGGCGTTATCCCACTCCGGATAGAACGAAGTGAGGACGCAAGGATCCGTAGGTCGGGAGTGGATATTCTCCTGGAGGCTTGAACATGCGCCACCATTTCTAGTAACCAGAAATTGTGACTCGCGATGACGGAAGTAGTAACTGGTGGTCATAAATGTGGCAGATCGAGGAGTGGTTAACATGTCCCACTGTACTTGGGTCGGCATTCTGACGTCCCGGGCTCTGAGGAGTCTTGGCTAATTCGCAGGTAACTCTGCGACCCTCCAGGGTGGAAATACCTGGAGGAGAAGCAACAGAGTGTGCTGGAAAAGCCCCTCTGGACGAGAACGAATATTCGTTGGTAAGGACCTGCTGTAAAAGAATCGGAAGGCGGCTTGAAAAGGCCGATGATGTGGTAGATCTACTTCCGGTGGACCTCGCCTACTCTACCATACCCCGCTGAGCTGGCTGGGCAACCGCTTGTTGAACCTCCCGTAAAGGTTCGCCTGGCGCCCAACATTTCGTGTGTGAGAGGCAGTGCGCGTGTTAAAATAGTTTTGATATTTTCCTGGCTGAAACACGACGGCAAAATATTCATTATAAGCTTTTGGAAGAATCCAAATGAGTATCTGATACAAGTCAAAAGTCCAAAACCCCAAAGAAACGTTTATAGAAGAGAGTTACTCGCAAATAATTATCTGCATAACAAAAATATAAAGTTTAGCTTCGTAATAGTTTCTCTAATAAATTTTTAAAATAATCAGATTGTGCACATTATTTGAGTTTGGAAGTAAAGGAAACCATTGAGTTTGGTTACTGGGCCCCCTGACGTTGGTATATTAGGCCAAGGTGATTTTGACGTTCGATATTAGGTGTTTCTACATCGGCTCCATTTATATTAATATTAATTCAATCGGGATTAATTTCGACGGTTTATTATTTATCTCGCATTCAGAACATCATATAAGCCCTCATTAATTCATATGTTCAAGTATCTTCCACTTCTATTATAAAATAACGTCATTCTATTGTCAAAAAATGCTTAGACGTTCTGGCACTGGTATCTCCACGGTAATTCAAATTTTTTTTAATTGAAAATTTTTCTCGCATTTTTTTGGTAAATTGAAATTTTTACGTTCGAGTTTGTGAGTGATTTTCAAAAAAATATAACTCGATAAATATCAAATTTAGTGAATAAGTGCAAAAAAACTTTTTCTTTCAAGATTGATATAGGTTTTTGAGGAAAAAAAATGAAGTCAAGAAGTTAAATTTATTAGTGATTTATTAGCAAACAAATAAAAACGTTCATAGAAAAAAAACGCATCCTTTGAAAAAGTTTAAAAAAATGTTACAGCATATATAGGAGATTTGTCTATAAAAATATCATTTATGACACTTCCGTAGTTCTGGAGATATAGGTTTTTTCATGTCGGGCGGTTAGATACAGCGGCGCCATAAGTGGAGCGCAGTGAGCCGCCCCCCTATCTATACCGTCTAGTGGAGATTCTCTTTTTCTGGAAAATGAACATATTGGATTAAATCTGTGGATTCAATTATGGATTGCTGAGAATTATAAGTTAGCCACCAATGGCTAGTAATGGGTCGCGCTGGGTAGTTGAAATGCCTTTCATCCTAATAATTTGAGTTTGAAATTTGATGAATCTTACAAACACAAACAGAATGAGTTCCATTGCTATGAGCCAACATACATTCGCGTGGATGAAATTCGGCAAATTTTGAAAATCCTGTCTTTACATCCGGAAATTTTTCTTCAAAATCCGCGTATACTTCTCTCAAATTCGATAAAATTAAACATTTCTGAACGTGTTACCGAACTTTTTTGATCTTAATTGAAATGCAGTCTTTCTTACCGGGCATTATGCGGCTGATTTCGTCTGTTTTATAAAATTCCTTGATTACCTGTTTTGTATTCATACTCAGTGATGATCGACGTGTCCTCTCGGGCATCACAGCTACAAGTCCTTCATACAAACAACATGCTGTATAGTAAGGAACATTGAATGTTTACCGAATACGGCTGACTGATCATGACTTAGGAACCATTGCCAGTATTTTAATCTGTTCCGGTGGAGTTCGAGCATAGTTCAATATTTCCTTAACCTCTGCAACTAGGTCTTTGATTTCTGAGGACAGTTTCTGGAGATTCAATGTTCCAGCAGTTACGTCCTGGGTGACTGCAATCTCTCTCCTCTTCTGTGTATCGCTGCGTTGATTCCTGTTATCCGGGATAAGCGCGTGACCCAGCAGCGATGGCGATTAATTCACTGAAGTCATAAAGAGTCGTTGACAATCCTGTTTATTTCATCGGAACTCTTCATCAGAATTATTTGAGTCACTAAATTGCGTCATGTTGTCCCAGTCGTCACTCAGTTTTTCTCCCGTCTTGATACTCAGTTTTTCTCCTCAATCCTAAGCAACAAGAACTGCATAAGACATTACCGTCACCGATGTCTTTCGAAAATAACGCATGAAACTCATCACTAATTTTAATAACTGACATTAAGATTCGGGAGTGATTGCTTTTTCCCAGCTGATCACAACAATGGTTAAATGAGACATAATTTCAAAGTAGCGCTTTTGGATTCGAGTACTTGTCACAACTGTCTGTTAACAAATGTACTCCAAAATTGAACTCATCTATATTTATATACTTCTGGAGAGAATGAATCAGGCTCTATTGGCTGATGATATCGCTCATATGTAGAAACAACGAATGAGTATTCGACTGTCTCATAACTCATGAATCATATGATCTTGAGTATAAATGAGTAATGAACCATCGAATTTCAATATCGATTGCTTTAGAGACACCGCATACCCCGACAGACCCCCTGCGGTTTGCTGACGCCACACGTGCCAATTTATAATAAATAAATAATGATCAGTAATTTATATTTAACTTATAGTTATTTTCAATCCATAGAAATCATTAAATTCATATATTCAATCCAATATATTCATCTCCCAGATGAGGAAAATCTACACTGGAAAGTATAGATCCCGGCGGGGCACTCACTGCGCCTAAGTGACAGAGCTGCTGTACCTGACGGCACGATATACAAAACCCTATATCTCGAAAACTACTTGAGTGTCACAAATGCCTTGTTTTAAAGGCAGTTCGGAAATATATACTCTGTTACATATTTTTTTTTATTTTTTCGAAAGATGCGTTGTTGGTAAATATAATGTTTTCATTTATTTATTACAAAATCACTCGTAAATGTAACTATGTTCAATTCATTTTTTTTCAATGGAAACTTACACTTCCTTAGAAGGAGAAAGTGTTTCAGTAGTTATTCGCTCAAACTAATACTTGTCGAGCTATATTTTTATCAAAATCACTTATTTGTTCCACCTTGGAAATTTCAAATGCCCATCACAAAAAAAAAATTTTTCTTTTCTTCAACTGATTTTCTACGAAATGATTTTCTAGCTAATAGTTAGTTTTCTAGCTAATAGTTAGAAGCATACCCAAATTTTCTCGAATTTTGAAAAAAAAACTCCTTTTTTCATGTGACAAGGTTACATCGCATGCCCATCCCAATATTATTATATCGTCTTCATTTCATTTTTATGTAATTATTACGGTTTAAGTTGAGAACATTTACGTTAAGTATAGTTAAGTTAACATAGTCAGTCATCTGTCCCCTAAAATAAGTACGACCACGGTTGGTATCCTCCTCCCCAAGAAATCCTTCCCCGCTACTCTTTCTCCCCTCATCGCCATCAACATCGAGATCTGTCGTCGAACGAGCCTCACCGCGAACGGCCTTCACTCATCCCGACCATCGATGCCTGTGACGTCACGCCGAACAACGCACCCAGCCACACGAGTCGAGCTACAGTCATCTGGAGAAATTCCCCCCATGATCCCCCCCATGAGACACTACCAAAGGTGCCACGCTAGTAATTGGATTTGCCCAGCTACCGCTCGAACTCCAAAAGACTGCCCTGATTGGTCATGACGTAGGACCACGACCCAGGCCAAGGAAAGGACTATGACGAAAGA
>JAPYZM010000831.1:0-57169 GCA_030522845.1 Psyttalia concolor
ACGAGGGGTGGAACAACCCCGGCAGTTCGCTCAGGGGGATATAGGGTAGCGGACGAAGAGTTATTTGCCGAGCAATTCCTGTTTCAGGATTGCACTCGGAACGATGCACTGCACTGGTACACTATCTACGATAGAGAGGACCTCTCTCGCCTCAACTCCTTTCACCCATGTCCGGTTGAATTGTGAAACGGTTTGTCAGACGACACCGCCCCCCGACTCCCTTACCACCCAAACTCCCCTCCCTCCCCCTGTCTTTGTGTGAAATGCCGCGCTCAATTGAACTTAAAATTATTTTCACTCTTCTGGCGCAACCTCTCGTGCAATTCTCCTTTTTTTTCCGAAATAAAATGGAGAATACGGAAGAATCGAGGGGAAAAGATGGACTGGCGGATTAACTCCTCGTGATAAGTTCATATGCTTTGGTAAAAAATGAAAGGTCAAGTTGATTTTATAAACAGAAAATTGCAAAATTATCATCATTCGACATTTCGACATTGTCTCAGATTTTTGGCATCAATTATGCCACACGCGGGGAAATATTCAATAAAAATAATGGAATATTGAAATGAAAAGAATAAACGCGTAAAGTTCTCCAAATTTTTCGGCCTGTCGCCGAAAAAATCCGGAAAGGTCAAATAATTTTTCATGGAAAGTGCCAAATCGGCCAGACATTTCAAGGATTATTGTACCCTAGGCCACAAAAATTCTGGGATGTTTGAGAATTTTTACGGAACGTTCCAGACAAATTAAAAATATGCTGTTAACGGCCTCCCGGCTAGCCATGAGGTCTCAGACGGATGAGTAATTTTTACGAACCAGACATTTACGTGACAATTGACACTTTTTATAGAATCTTACTTCCCTCCCAGATTACGTTTCGACATATTTTTTTTTGCTGGTAATTCCAGTGGATATTTCTTTACTTGCATTTTTTTGCGTGTGATTTTGTTCATTTGTTGAATATTTTGACGAACAACTCACACAATTAATTTGTCAATTTATTCTCTCTGCATTAAAATATTTCCGTTCCACTCCGTCCTCTTCTCCAGCGAATAAATCAGCAACTTATCAGATTTTTCGTTCGAAAATACTGTTCCGAGAGAATAAGGTGGAATCGATTTCACGTCTGTCTCATGGTTATATACACTGCCCTTTCGATCGTACAAGCTCGTTTGGGCCTCAGGGGGAGCACACGTATAAGGTTCAACCGAGAAACTCGAGTACAAGTCTCTTAGGGGATTTCACCGAGTCACAGAGTCTGGCACGAAACTACAACAGAGTCTAAACACGATTCTGTCCTTTAACATTCTGCTTTTCAACGCCTCCGAGATTTATATCAAAACGAATAATATAAAACAATATGAAACACGTGAATTAACCTATTTCCATAACAAGTAAGTCTGGGAACAGGTTGAATAAACACGTCTGGATTTTTTTCCGACCCGATGTACCTTCTCCACTTGATTTTGAAACCGTCCGGGGAGTGTTGGGCTTGTGGAACTCTTAATATTTGTTTTTTTCTCTTCATCTACCGTCGTCTACGTGACCTTTTGCAATTTTCGAGTGATTAATACTCGTCGCGGGCTCCCCTTCATTTATCTCAGGAGAACATGCCGCATACGGTAAATTGAAAAAAACATTTTTTTCATCGAAATTAGTGAATGCAACGGCTGATTCCAACGGATACAGCACGTTTGCCTCTTGATAAAAATACGTAATACAGAGTTGGAAAAAAATAAATTTCGCGGAGAGTTAGCGAGACGTTTTTAAGGGAGTGTTATTGAAAAATATTAAAATTGAGATTTCACAGAAAACCCAGTGGAATTTGAAATTTCATCTTTGAAGAAAAACGAAACTAAATCTCCAATTTTCATCGATTACTCTACAAGCTTTTGGATTTTTTTAATTTTGAAGAAAATAAATGAATTAATAATAAATCGATGAAAATTTATTTGAGTCTGATCTGCTATTGTTTATATTCCTCAGGGCATTTTCCAATTGACTTGATTGATTGTTGTAAAATATTGTGTAATTAATCAATCGACTTTCCGTTTAAACCCTGAAATTTCTATCAATTGATATAATAAAAAGGTAAATAAATGTTGGGGCGAGTTGATTAAACATTTTTGAGAAAGTGTTAGTGAAATTATTTTAATTCAATACGTTATCGTTTATGTTTTCGATTTAATTTTCGACATCAACTAATTGACAATAAACAATTTCAGGACAAGCAATTTTAAATAAGCCGAAATAAGAATTTAAAGTCTCCATAAATTGATCGAAATATAAAAAAATCTTCAAAATTGCAAAACAGCAATAGCCCCCACCGAACGTTGACCTCCCGGTATCCAGCAAAATCCGTATAAGCTCACGGTAAGAATGCCAACCCTGAAATATATCGTGCAATAAACCACTTTTCGTTCCTCCGTAAACATTTTCTTAGTAACCCAGACGAAAATTGTCGAATTGGCCAATAAAAATTCACACGCGAATGAATGAATTTTACAGCCAATAAACTTTATAGACCCATAAATGCATTGTACCAGAAAATGATCGAAGCGAGCCGTAACCTTCAATATTTGTCCACTCGAAAATTTTACTGCCCCAAGAGTAACTCCAATTCAACTAAGTTATTGAGTCTTCGAGGGCACTCTCCCCCTCTTGGCATTTATTTCCCCATCTCCGGAATTCATTCTTTCGCGATTCACTGTACCAATATTGAATCTCTCATTTTGAAAATTCAGTCGCATTGAGAATAAATAGCGAGAGCATTTATAAACTTCTGAAATTAATTAAATTACCGAGTTATCGTGTGTCCTCCACTTGTCTCGGAATGAACTCCGTCGGGCATTTTCACATTTTGCAAAGAAAAAAATGGGGGGCAGGTGGCGCGGGGGGAGGCAAACATTGAAAAGCATGTGGAGAGAGAGTGGGGCACCGGAGAATGACTCGTGGATTTCAAACGACTGAGGGTTATACGCCATTCACGGAATGTCGGATCAACAAGTTGGAATGTTTGCAACTGCACACTGGAGAGTTGGACGAAAAGCTTGGGTTGGCATTCTATGGAACGTACATACTTGTCCTATTTGCCTGAAACTATACATTAACAAAATGAAAATTCAGGTATGAAAGAGGTACGTCCAGTGAGTTTAAAGTCCTTTTGAGCCATTCCACGTTGAGCTATATTTAGTTGAAGTTAATGGATGACACGAGCTTCGCCGGTCGACAAAAAAATTTCTTTTCATGGACAGCTGACTAGTCATTCCCCGGGCCAGTGACACTGAATGCGATCTCGAGGGGGAAGAGGTGGCTAATTGCAATTTTTGCGAAGTAACGGACGAATTTTTGCTAATCAATTGACCACTTCTGTCGGAAGGTCATGAGACTGAAAACAATTAATTCATTCATCAATTATTTTTTTTATTACTCACAGTTGAGGAGAGATTTATTCAAGTTCATGCAGGCAATCGGTATAGAGTGTCATCTAAAAATACTTAAACTCCGGAAGGGGCGAGCATTTGCGCGTGGGATGACGCCGGATCACCCGGAAATCCAGGGTAGAGAGGGACACCTGCTCCAAGACAGCGACGCAATGATAAATTCCGGATTGCATCATGGCCATCGATAAATCAGGTTAAGAGGGGCCACCGCAGACGAACGCAATATCGGCTAGACTGGGTGAACAAACCTTGCACATCGTATGCCAGCCACTGCATACCCGACTATAATCGTGATTTATACCGATGGGTTTACGTGCTCATGTCACTCCTCCATCATAAGGCATTGTCACTTCGGGGGTTTAGATCATTGTTGATTGAGGACATGAATTACGAAATCCGTGGCTCTTTATTTCAGGTGATTGTCTCGTTGCATCTCAGGATTTTATTTTAATGAGAACTTTTACAATGTTCGCAGAGTGGTTTCTATTGTTCTTCATCGAACTCATTACATTTCTTGACCACAGAAAATTACTTTCGCATGAGGGAACGGTAAATTGGTTCCCCGAGTTCTCAGAATTGCCTCATCCTCACCTTTAATTGACTTTTAACATTAATCTGGAAATATTAGAAATTGACCTTTTCAGGTGAGATAATAGAGACCACTATTTTGGTGAAGTGAGGATAATAAATAAAACAAATTGAAGTAAAATTGGAAGAGGATTTTTTTCCGGAATTTCATATCCCCACACTCGAATGGCCTTGATGCTTCGGATTATTCGGGTATTGTGACGCGCGGACTCGAGATACTTTGAAAGGACTTTTTCCATGTCAAGTAGATAAGGAAGTTGTGGATCAGACGAGACCGAGTCCAGAGAAATCAATCAAGTGGACTTCCTCCAAGTAATACTAATTATTATTTACGACATCTTGATAATTTTTTTTAGATATTACTGATGACTACGCACTATCAGAAAATTATGTCAGAATTTTCCCGTAGGCTTCTCGAAAATTTTTATTGCCTTAATTTTTACTGGAATTTCAAGGAATGTCGTCACTAGAAATGAATGATTTCGTCTATTACACTTCTCAAAATTGAAATTTTATATTTTTTTACCCCAATTCAATTTCAGAACTGCCCTAAAAAATGACTAAAAATGAATGATAAACTTTCTAAGAGTTTTCATGTTTTTTCCAACAGTTTATTCAAATAACGAAAACCATTTTTACCCGCTAAAAATTATTCAATATCGTTGCAATAATAATTTTTTCCTCGCCGCATAAATGTATTATTCTTCGCTCAACCCATCCCATTTCGTCCTACTTTCGCAACAACGTAATGCATACAAACAGTACACATGTCCTCGCCAACAGTGTTTTTCTTACCCTCAAGAATAATTCACGCCACCACGTCTCGGGGGTGGTAATCGGCTTCTTGCCGTCGTTGGCCCCATAGACGTGAGCCAACATCGTCCCACAGCAATAATTCAAATTAGGCGGCCACCCCCCGCATTTTCTCCCGTTTTTCCCGCCTCCCCCTTGACATTTGTGAGTTCAGCGCAATCATTTTCCCCCCTCCCCCGGGGTTCTTTATTTTTTTATTCCTTTTCCAGTGAAAAATTTACGACCCTCAACACGGTACTTACGGGCTATCAATGCGAATTGGAGTATGGTCTCATTGAAAAGAATTTTATGCTCTTTCTCCATCTGATACGCGCCCCACACTCTCAGAGGCGAATTGCGTTGCCGAGTGACTTTTTATCCTCAGCTGTTCTTTTACTGTGTTCCACCTTCTTTCTGTTAACATGACGATGAAAGCCATGAAATAGCTCTCACCGATAATGAAAGACCGATTCCCTGGTACTAGACATTCAGTCGTAAATTCACATTAGTACGAGTGACGACGAGAGTTTTAAATTTTAGAATGGAATTATAATTCGCGAAAGTTCTCGTAGCACTGGAAATTTTGTTTTAGGAAAAAATTCAGAGACTTTACAAATAAATATTGAAGCTAATAATTTAATAATGAATATGCATGAATGTAATTTTTTTGCAGCCCAATAAATAGAAATTTCTTTCAATTTTCTGTAAAATCGGACATTTCTTAATTGTCAGTAGATGACGGTAACATGTAAAATGAAATGAATGAAATGAAATTACAATTCGTGGAAAAATTCAGAGACTCTGAAATTAATTATTGAAGCTAATGATTTAATAATGAATATGAGAGGATGAGTTTAATTTTTTTGCAGCCAAAAAATAAGGAATTTCTTTGAATTTTCAATTAATAATTCCAAATTACAATTTTATAAATTCCAGGGAAGTATAGAATTATTATTTTTTCCGTTCTGAAATAGATGCAATCAATTTTGTTAAATGATTAGCATTATTAGTGAACTGTTGAAGGTATATAATTATTGTTTTTTCAAAGAGGACCAGAACTCGCTAATACATATTTTCCCGCGAAAATATGTATTACCCTCGTCCATTATTATTGAACATTGATCCGCCGGAGAGATGCATCAAACTAGGGTGGATAGTAAGTCTCGAGAGGCGCATTCCCCGCGATGTTTCCTGGAAATTATGGGCCCGCCTCTCCCTTTCGTCCATCCAGAGCAATAAACCCAATCTAGCCAACTTCCGCTCGTTTCGGCTTAACGATCGGTACTTTGTTCTATGCAGACGGGCGAGACCCGCACGAAGGCCGCATTATTTCCAAGAGGTTATACAAAAAAAAAAAGAGGGGGGAAAAAAACAAACGAAAATAGGATAGTACAGGGTTACTATCCGCGAAGTTGAGGGACTGTAATTCCCTTTAGACCCCGTTTCTAGGGGTTTATTTTCAATTCACTTTGGATAATAGCACAACAATTACACTTGCTCGGTCTGCCATTATTCAGACGCCGTCACAACGGCTGTTTCTGTTCGAAATTCCCAGGGGAAAACCCTTGGAATTCAAATGAAACTCCTGAATTTGTCTCGTTTTCAACGATAGCTACTGACATTTCTCGTGAAACATTGAACATTAATGCAGAATTGTTAAAAAAAATAGAGGAAATTTTATTACAATTCATCACATCACATGGTAATAAATTCTCTTAATAGGTACCATTGACTTAATCAAAATAAATGAATAAATTAGTAAACCGGATTTAAGTTGAAGTCGACTATGAGTCAGTTTTTGATAATTATCTCGGAATTGAAGAGATATACGGCAATTTTGCACACCACGTTTTTTGTAGAGCAAAAAAACAGCTACAAAAAAGATTTTATCAAAAATTGCGCTGTCTCTCTTCAATTCTGAGATATTTCGCAAAAACTCGTCCACTTGACTCGGTTTACCGCTTCGCTACTCAATTCGTCAATCCGTTGACCTGCAAACGATCTAAAATTCTATAGAAAGTGTCGTATTTTTTCCGTGACAGATCGGAGAATGTCCTGAGCGTTACAAATTTTTTCTCGTCAATTCCCAAAAAATTGGCTGGAATAGAAAATTCCCAAATTTTGAATGAATTCCTCCACGTGAAAAAATCGCAAAAATTTAATGCAAACAAGTTATTGTTAAAAAGTAAAAGATTTTTCTCCAAAAATCCTGTAGTAATTTCCCAACAGTGTAGAATAGATAAATCGCATTAGGCATGTTTTACCGAGTTTCACGTTTTAGCCGGTGAAGCCGGAATGCATCCACGGTTGGGTGTAAAAAAGACGGGGGATCGCGGGTGAGACGCAGAATGCTGTGCAGGACGCACCACGTTTGGGTCATAAGTTAGGAAAGTTTGCGGCGACCCACGGGTACGCGTTCACTGAAGCTATAACTTTATTCGTGGAAATTACGGGCAACTTAAAAGCGTCTGCTACTACTACATACCCTCTTCCTCCTCCCCCTCCTTCTCTACCTCCCCCTCGCGCCCTCGTCTTCACTCGTTTATATGTGCGCGATGGGTGGGCCTCGTAGACGTACTTCTGCAGATCTCTTTGAAAACTTACCACAAAGCTGGAAACATATTTTCGGAAATGATTAAGGATATACTTTCGGTGGCTTTTGTCCCCTAGGGAAGAGGTCGTGAAAGGAGTGTTTTCATAATTCAAGACATTATTTTTTTTCTTGCCTTGAATATTCAAAAATGAAAATAAAAATTTTATGACTAGTCGGGGAGAGAACCTTTTGTGCGGAATGTATTTTTTCTGAAAGGAATTTATCATTAAAATTTGAAGTATATTTAAATTTAAAACCGAAAAAATTGGAATTTTACAGACGACAAAATCTCTCGAAAAACTTCCCAGAAAATCTTGGAAATTGCCGAGAAAAAGTAAACGATTATCCCTCGATTTTTTAATTGTCCCGAGCCATTGAAATTAAACCAGAATAACTCCCCGCGTAATTGTTCCCCCGATTGCGCCAATTTCCTCCGTCTGATGAACATGGAAATGAATTGTCCGAGGAATTCAGTTACCACCATTCAATTCCCCAAATGAATTCCGCATATCCATCGATTTTGCAATTTTCCAACGCCAGTAAAGTGTATGTGGAGTAAAGATGCGTTATGTGGTATAGTGATTCCGCAAATTTTACGAGCAACCGTCAGAGTCCTCGTAAAAACCGAAGCACTCGTGCTCCACCCGGAGATTTGCAAAGGAAAACGCAGAAAAAAAAAATGTGACAGAGTAGGATGAAGAAGAAGTGCGCATTATACATTCACCGGTACAAGTTTTCTCAGCAGGAGGGCCTGCATACATTTGGCCTTGCGCCAACTTGCCCATCGAAATCTACAATGTGCCCAAAAATGTCCATTGAAACCGAGTTAAGATCAGCGGAAGCTGCCGCCCAAGATTCAATAATTTTCATATTCCCCAGCCATTCAGTTTCATAAGAACGTAAATCTCGTTCCGCACGAGCCCCTCCTCCCATTCACAGAATAATATTCCAGTGGAGGTGGAAAAAAAAAAAGAAACCGGGATATTATGAAACTTGACGATAATACTCCTCATAACATCTCTGGCAACGAAAAAAAATCGTCTTAATATAAATCTTTATTATGTCCTCGTGAAAAGAATGAATGAAGGAATGCTCTTCCGAGAGAACGCGATTACAGCACAAATAAGAGAAAAGTTCATTGTCTGGGGGAGAATAAAATCCTCAGCTCTAATAATTTGCTTACCCCCTCGGTGTCCCCCGCCCCCTCGCGCAATTTTCCTTTTTCTCTCTCTGTCTCTCTCAAAAAACATGAAAAATCTCCTCTGCTCTAACAACTCGTAATTCACTGTACTCCAGTCTGTGAGATTTTTTGCTCTGACAGAACAGAAAAAGAGTCCAATTAGTGAACAAGCAATCGGGCATGGAATCGACGGGTTGCATTCCTTTTTTTTTTCATCCCTCCCCCCCTCCCCCACGCCACTCACCCTCTAACGCCAAAAATAGACGAGAAGTGAACAAAGAGACGAAGGAGTATCAGTCAATTTGACCTCGCCGTCAGTACAACAGATTGTTTGCGTTTTTTGGGGGCTTTTCTTCGCTGTCAAGGGGTGAAAAAAATTTTGAACTAGATTCCAGGGAGTTTATCCAAGCTCTGGGTATTTGGAACGTAAATAACGAAGAGCCTCTCGGAAAATAATCGCTGTAATTAACCAAAATTATCGTGACAGTCGTGGGCCGGTGAATGTCTGTGTGCAATTATGAAAATTTAGGAGCGAGTATGACTTGGAAAATTTAAGCGTAAAAATGACTAGACTTTGGCACTTTGGCAGGCTGAGAAAAATTCAGAAAATAAAATTAATAAAATTTATCAAGTTTTACGTGAAAAATTCCCCCAACTTCAACGGGTGTATCGGTTGAGCATTTTTTTTCCGGAATATCGAAACTGCTACACAATTACCAAAGGGCACCAATTGTCCACATAAATTGCACGAGAATAATTTGAAAAAAATTATCTCTCGCAAGTATTACTCAAATTATACTAGGGAGGATTTAATAGACTTTTTTTCATACATTCCCTGATCATAAATAAATAAATAAAATGAGGAGTTGATTAAATGTTGATAAAAAATGATATTTGAATTTTATTTTTAATTTTTGAGCGGTAATTTAGCGTCAGTGGGAAATATCTGTATATGTGGACCGTAAATAACTGCGAAACTCTCGAGAAATAATTGCCCCAATCAAGCATAATTATCGCGCTAGTCGTGAGCCAGCTACTGATTACACACATGTGCGCAACTGCAGAGACTTAACGCCAACTGAGACCTGCGAGGAATTCGCGCGCATGAGAATTCGCGGAAAAATTGTTAATTTATTCAATGAGATAACCGATTGCCCGAGTAAGCCGGTATTCAGAGTATGAGAGGAGGAGTAATATAACGTGGAGCCATCGAAATTCAAGTCCCTTGGAGATGGAATAATTTGCCGGTGTCTGTGAGCGTCGTATGTAGGAAGGGTCAATGCAATTAACCCTCGCTTAACCTTTTAATTGCACCGAGTGAGGTTTGGGAGTGGGTTATAGTCCGGGATTAATGCCGGACCCTCGTGGGCGCGGTCCAGTTTTATTTTTGTATACGCGCTCCGTTGAGACACCAGGGATGACACTGTTTCATAAAAAATTTCATTATTTTTTACACACCAGTACTAACGAATGCCGATGGTAAAAAAATATTTACCGGTGGTTTCACTTTTAATTAACGAGACGACATTCATTAGTTCATAAATATGGTTGGGATGTTGATGGTTATTGACGGTGCACTGCGTCTCGGAGGGGGAGTATTTATTACTGTTTTACTGAATGTTCATTGATTATTTTGATTTATTATTTGGAGTCAGTCATTTTATGCGATTTTAATGCCTGTCAACTATTCCATGAAAAGTATTGTCCGACTATTTCACATTTTATAATGCGGGTCCACTTACATTGTAAGTAATTTTATCTGTCCTCTCTATTTACTTACGGAATCTTTAATTAATCGGATATTTAAGAATATTTCTACACTATTAGATTTTTTTTTTCAATTAAGAAACAACTTCAGTCGAATTTTCGATTGTGAAATTCAATGCAATTGATGATCACATTTTCAAAAAATATTTTCAATTATTTTTATCGCCACGTGAGTCTGAAAATCCTCACTCCATCAAATTCTCCATAACCCCCGATTTTTCAGTTGTACTAAATAATTATAAAATCGTGATAACCAATTAGATAACCATATGTACAAAAGCTCAGACTGAAAACCCGCGCGTAATGGCTTCAAGCCCGAGCCGCGGATATTTATTCCCATTTTCTCCATCTGATATTGCCCCAACTTCTTCATCAATGCCAAATAAAATACCTCACAAAATTACAATAATCATAATATCAAAAAATTATTAATAACAATATTTCCCGGGAGTCAACCCCCTCCCCGCCACTCCCAAAATCCCCAATTAACTGTCTATTACCCGACGTCTCCCCCCGCCGCCCCAAATGAAATTGTCTGACCCCAGCGATACCTCTTCCCCTTCAGCCCTCCGCCAAGATCTTAAATCATCGACCAACCAAATGGCCATTGGGACGTGTTCACTTCGTCGAAAGTGGGCCATATTTACGAGTGATAATTCACGAAGCTGTTTACCGTTCGCAGATGACGATGACGTAGTCAGCGCGTCCCACGAGGGCCGCCTACAGGAGAATCGCGAAACCTCGGCAGTGTATCGCGTCTCCAGGGAGTCTCCCGGAGGTCTCAACAGGGAGGGGGGGGGGGGATATACCGAGTGTATCACGTCCTCCACCGACAGTTTTCCCCCTGCATTGCAATTTCTGGGGACCTCCATGTACACTGCACTGTGCAGCATATCGCTCAACTCGCGTGATAAAGACTTACGTATTCTACGTGGAGCGAGCAATCTGTACCGCAAAATATATTTATTGTCTTGTCGTTATTTCATCTCAATGAGATTTATTTGATACATAACCCTCGGCTTTTTCCACTCCCAGCATTTTCTCCCTTTTTTTTGGGGGTTTCACTCACCCCCTCGCCCCCCTTCCGCCCATCCGACAATGGTCTCAAACTCGATTTGCCGCTGTTGTAAAGCACTTTCCAATAACAGGTCATAAGTCACAGTTCAAATACGCACCTATACACGCGAAATTTCGGTATTATCGTGAACTAATCGTTCAGATATCGTGTGCCAGAAAATGACAACGACCATAGTGTTGGAGGATATATGATGTGATACAAATGGCACTGGGGTAGACCATTAATCTAACGCCTTGTGGACTTTATCGAGAATTGAATCCTTGTGAAATAGTAGTCCGCGGTGAGGGAAAAAAAATTTATCGATTTATCCCAGGTGAAATAATCGAAAATAATTGAAAATGTTGTTTGCAATCGGGAACAGGGATTTCATTTCCTCTCGCTCAATGACAATTTTTGGATTTAAAAAAAAGTTGGAAAGATTTGCCGGTATTATTTTCCGCGTCGAAATTTCTGTGGAAAAAAAAATTGCGGAGAATTTTCCATGACAAAAATAACTATACGACAAATTTTTAACACTAATTATTACGTTTGATGTACTTTCTGGAGTAGAGGGATTATGTTCGGAGCAGTGAATTTAATTCAGTGCCATATTGTTACTGATTGATTACTACCAATTGTGATGATAATAATAAACAACTCCATAATCAATTAATTATCAATTCATCATAATTTACAAATGAACACAGCCGCTGGAGCGAGACAGAACGTTAATGATATCATCCCCATCAAATTATTTAGCAATACACTGAGAGAG
Organism: Psyttalia concolor; assembly: GCA_030522845.1. Taxonomy (NCBI): domain Eukaryota; kingdom Metazoa; phylum Arthropoda; class Insecta; order Hymenoptera; family Braconidae; genus Psyttalia; species Psyttalia concolor. The sequence goes on from JAPYZM010000831.1 coordinate 12,196, forward strand.
AAAAAATTATTTTTGCTAAATATTTATTTATTTGAGGAAAGTATTCATTTTTTAAAAATTGCATTTTAGAAATTGCATCTCCCAATGAATATCTTTCATTTTGTTCTGCAGGATAATTTGAATTGTCATGACTTTCAGTGAATCTTCTCAACAATTGCCAATAATTAAAAACAAATTAAATTTATGATGAGAATTTTGCAAAGGAATTTTTCTCTTGAGAGTTTCGTCAGAGGAATCTATTGAGGGGGATACTATGGAAAGAAAATTATTGCATGGAAATCATGTCCAGGAAAATAAGTCGGGTTACTGTTTTCCATTAGAACCCCGATGAAAATTCGTGGTCAATATTTTTTTTTTATCCACAGGTTTTTTGTTCCCCTGAAAAAAAATGTCACTCCGATCGAATCTGCCTGAAGTTTATCCACCTATAAAATACCAATTTCCCACTATTCGTTCGGCGTCAAAAATTCAAGAGATTTCCAATGAAATACAACTCGTGATATATAACACCAACGTCCTCATTTTCGGGAAAACTCAATGTGTCGGTACTACCCACCCAGTATTTTCACCGTCTAGCCAAGCTGATGCGATAACATTCGCGTGTACCATCGATATCCGTTGTTATGTGTAATTTGGCAGGTGACGCCGAGCGAATGCGACAGACGAGCCGGGGCGCTATTCACATTCGCGCACTCGGTACATCAAAATGTACACATCAAGATATTGTGCATGTGTACAATGTCAAATCCACTCTTTGTATATTTTGATGGAACCGAGTCTATAAAAAAAAATGCTGACAATGTGCGAGTGCATTCAGCCGGGATGTGATAAAACAAACGAGAGCACACGGAGTTTGTGTTCAGGTGGAAGATGTGGATGAATTATTCGCCGCTAACTGATCCCCAATTCAGGCTGGAGACGTGCTCCCGGGATCGTCGCTGGAGGAGAGCGAGACGTTTCACGAGAAAATTTCCAAACGGAATGGATATTTGGTGTTAAAATTAAATAATAATTGGAAGTTAGATTTTCGAGAATTCAAAGGAGACTCAGAATTAAATCTTTGATGAAATTAAATCACAATTAAATAAAAATATTGACTACAATTTAACTACAAAATTTCCATTCCATGTAATACGCCAAAATTGAATTAATTTTTCGGAAATGAAAGTGTTAAAAATTAGTAAATATTTCCCCATTGTTCTATTCTTATTTTTAATCTAAAAAGAAAGAGACCCTTGTCAAATGCAAAACAAAAACGTTATTAAGTGCTCTATTCGATAGAATATTCGGGAGAAATAAAAAGTTTTGTAAAATATTTCAAGATTTTTCTCCAATTAAAATTTACTTTTCAGGAGAAGAAGAAAATTCTCTCAAAGACTGTCAACTGTTCCCAACAGGTCTTTCTCCCCCTTCAAAATTTGAATGTCTCCCACTCCAAAACAACTCCAAAGTGAGTAATAAATAAAAAGCCCTTCATAATAAAAATTCAAAGGTGCGCTTTAACTTGCTGTTAAAAAGAACGTAATACGTACGATGACAGGTGGTTTTGAAGAAAAGGAGAAAAAGCTTTGTTCTTCTTTGTGTCCTCTAACCAGCTGTGTTTGCCACACGCTATTCTACCAGGGAAATTAACTGCTCTCTTTACACGCCTGGTACTCCCCTCCGAGGCAGTGTGTATGTACGAAAAATACATTTCCCTTGGTGCCAAGTACAATGTCGACAAACACCGCAAAACCACGTTAGTTGTGGTTGCTTCCGCGACTCAATGAAGACATTTCGTCGGAGAGGCTGGAAAAATTTTAACTATCCCGTAAGAAAAAAGGCCGCCAATCGGGAAGACCTCAAGAAGGAATTTCACTTCCAAAAATTCACCAAAAAAATGAAAATACCAATTATAACGGGCCATTGACAAACATCATTCGGAGTAATGATATTTAAAAATTTCTTGAAGTAAATCCGGATATAAATTCGGAAACAAACTCTCCAAAATTTCAACGAATTTCACCTGGGGAAATGCCCCGGAAAAAAAATTCAAACACAAATTGCCCATCACCAGCCGCTGTAAGACCGGAAAAAGTCGTCGAAATTCGCGAAAACTTATAAAGTCCTAATTGCCGTATAATATAACGGCGAAGGGACAAAAATTCTAGACCGTTGGAGTGGAAAAAGTTATGGAGCCAGTCCATAAAGGTGGCATACTCGGATAATATAGGACTCTAGTTTCTGGACGTGGTGTCTCCAAAGTACCATGAAGAACGAGAAATGAGCTCTACCCACAGTTACCCCGGGCGGGTGTGACACGATGGATTAACGATCCACAGGCTGCTCTCTGAGAAAGCTGGACAAAAAAAAAACTTTTAATTTATACCGCAGGGCGTCCAAACCAGAGTGTGCGGTATAGATGCCCGGGGTATATTCACCCGAGTTAGCTCTTTCTGCACTTGTTAAAACCCGAGTTTTGTACCTGATACAAAGCATTGTCCTAACGAAAGTGCTCTGGTTTCTTCCTCTCAGTTGCTCGTTGTTGTTACTCAACTCTGGAGGGTAAAAAATAAACAACAAGTCGGGGGAACAAGAGACGAAGAATTACCGGAAACTGTTGGAGGTGCGTTTATACCTCGACAATGTACTTTCAATTTTACTCTCTGAATGCTATTTCCAGACTTTTTAATCGAATGAATTTTCCATTGTTCCTGTCCAACGTCAATTAAGGTGGAGACCGAGGCTGATGTAGATACACGTGGAGAATTATTGGACCAAAATTACCAGCAGAAAGACGAAAGTGTCAGTTGTCGCGTAAATTCGACGATCTATTTAGTAAAAATTAATCATCCACTTGGGGCCCCATGGCTAGCCATGAGTCCCAGTGGTGGGGACCTTTAACGACCTGTTCTTTAATTCATCTGCCACGTTCCGTAAAAATTTTTAAACATTCGACAATTTTTCTGTTCTAAAGTTTAATAATTCTTGAAATTTCTGGTAGATTTAACACTTTCCAGAATAATTACGTGAATTATTCCGTAATTTTTATTTAATATTTCTCTCCATGTAATGTCAAGTGAGTAAATTTATTTGAATCGTGAAATGAGAAGAAAAGTGCGAAGTAATGCTCCATTCGCGGGGAAAAATAATTGTACGAATGGCGCGAGTGTCACGATAAAATCTACCGAGCTGTATCGTTTCCGTGTCGATCATAATGCATTGAATGCCACGTCGAAAGTGCAATATATCAGTGACACGATAGTTGTCGACAGTCACCAGGACTACTGTCCGCTACTCCAGTGATCCCACCACCGGTGGCCCACTCTCTCGCTCGCTCGCTCTGCCTCCAATTCTCAACAATCATTCACGGAGTTCACTGAGGGGAATTTGAATTAATCGTATTTCATCATTTGAAGTGGCTGCCGGGAGTGGGCGTGGGCCGCGGAGTGTTGTTGCCACTCGTAAAAGTCTCTTAGAATGGATGATTACGTTGGCGATCGATGAGAGTAATTGACGCATGATATTAACCCCTCCCGTACGCCCCAACCGGGTCAATCATTAGCATTTCTGAGCTAATCGATCGCATCGCCCATGAACAGTAGAGACAGATACCGTTTTGTGCCATCTCGCTGCTCATCCGCACTCATTAGGGAGTCTCTTTCGCTAATTATCCTGCTGGATAAAGAAGTTGTCCCGTAAATCGTCCATCCGAGTTTTCCGGCTCTCGGGAAATTCAAGGGAGTGAGGTCTCGGAATTTCTTTGAATGGTGGATTAGCTAGCAACGGAGTCGGCTGATTCTACCAAGGAAAAACTCAAATTTCGTTAAGTATTGGACTTTAAAAAAAAAAGTAAAAATTTCGAAATTTAATTAAGACTTTTGTGCACGTCTCCCGGTTTCTGGTAATTTTCGTGTAATAACTTTACGAAAACGTCCGTGAGAGTGATTTGTAAAAAAAAAGTTCAATGAAACTTTGATTAAACTAAAAATGAAATTGTTTAATTTTAATTTAAATAAACTTTCAGGGGAAATTTTGGACACGAGTAATTCATTCGTTAGAGCGAAGGATTAAAAATGAAAAAATTTAGGAATTTAATTAAACCTTGAAGTGAATTGTTTCGAAAAAAATCCCACTATTTTTGGAAATTTGAGGGGAATTTTGGGAAACGAGTATTACTACGGCCCTCACTGTTCGATCTCCTCTCGCAAGCGCAAGCCTTAATCTACCCGAAATACCAAAATCCCAGGACGTCCCAATATTCTCACATCACTTCACCACTCCCCCAGATATTGCGAATACATTGATCAAAGGAGGAGATGCAAACGCCGCTCAGTGAGCTCAAATCACGATGTATGTCATTAATACTTACTTTGACATCGGTTGGATAGCATTACCCCCCATATCGCCAAAATTGCCACCATAATGAGACGATCATGTACTCGGTTTTGGCTTATTGCTTCGCCAATACGCAATTGGCCCGGCTAATCCGAGATTATTACTACAGAGTTAAACTCGATTCGTCTTCCTAAGTCGTCTCTATTAATACTATACCCACTAGTGCGGCAGTGTTCCCAATTGGAAAGGAAAGGATAGAGATTGCGAGTGAGGAAATAGAAATGGATTTCACTGGAGTATCGTCAAAGCTCTCGAAATGTAATCTCATGGGATTGCTGCGACTGTCTCCGACACGTATATTGACTCAGATGCGGCGGACGGAATTCTTTGGATGCAACACCGACGACTGGAGGACTCGAGGTGTGAAATTACACTATCAAACGGTTGTTAAAAATTACGCAATGACGACTCTGGAATTTTCCATGTTTCATAAATTTTTCTATAAACCTAATTTTAATTCTCGCAAATTTCGGATAACTGATTGTTGAGTTTGATTTCTTTTTTAAGACTAAATAGAAATATTGGGAATTTGGAGCTTAGATTTTCCTCTGTTGAATTGTTAGTTTTCCACTTTTCTCTCCTCCTCGAGGCCGGGGAATTAGGAAAATGTGTTGATGCCAAACGAAATTTTCCACAACACGGAAGCGAACGAAAATTGATCAATTCCTAAGATGAAGAACACGAGTTAACTGAGCACGACACCACACATGTTGTTAGTCGCCGAGTGCGGTAACTCGACAGAATCGAGTTGAAAAAGTTGGGTGAGAAGGGATGATGCCTCACTAGTGGAGTTTCACTTCAGTTACGAACTTCAGACTTTAGAATCTCAGCGGGCGGTACTCGCGGACTAGTCCTGCGGTTACGTTACACCACATGTGTCAAATTATTAAATTAAAAAAATGTACTTTCGTGGGTGAAGTTAATACAATCACTTGGCAAAAGGATGGAGCAAAACTGATCATAATGAATAGCGATGAGTGAGTGTGAGAGAGTTTATCGAGGAATTTTATTTAATTCGCCGTTGGATTTTGAGATATTCATCTTCCCCAGTGTTTAGCCACTTGAAATCATCTTTCGATTTGGCTATCTATTATTACTTGGCCTTCTCACCTTCCGCTCTGTCCTCTCACCACAACTTCTTCCCCTCGAATATGCCGTGCGACCAAGTTTTGATCCAAAGTTTTAATTTACGGGACTTCCAACTTATGTCGGCGTTTAAATTTTTGATGAGTTGTAATTAACTTTGTAATAATGCTCCTGGCTGTCAGCCGTGGAATTTCGTGATATCATTTGCGATGAGAGTTTAAAATGATTAAATATTTTTTCTCGCATAATAAAAAATCCACGGAGTGAATTTTTTTAGTCAATATTTCCGTCTGGACAATTTTTTGTGAGGGGTAAACAATCTTTACTGAGCAGTTGAAAAATTTCTCCCAAGCGACCAAAATATTAAACAATTATATAGCAAAACTCTAAGTTCTCCCGAATTCATCACGCATTTTACGATTAATAATTATTAACAATTTCATCAATACTTTCCATTTTAATCTAAAAAGAAAATACTGCGTCGAATGACCGGCGGTTTGTGCACAATTTCCTCGTATTTCATGTAAATTAGTGGTTGTTAAAACCGAGTTTTTATTTTCTTAAAATTTCGGGAGACATTCTTTAAAACAGAATAACGATGCCATTGTAAATCCTCTTAAATCCCCCTCACGAAAAACTGTTCCCCTTAAACAATAATGAACGCGCGGCGGAACTACAACTGCAGTCTACTTAAACGACTGTGTCATTATATTTTTCAATATTTTACTCGCTGATATCCGGCTTAGTATGAAGCTCTCTCGCAGCGGTAGAGACTACGGTATATCTGGGTAATGCCATGGGTGAGTTTTTGCTGGGCACCTGGTCGTATACTCGTTGAAGCTCGGTATGCAGATCCCGTGTTCACAGATGGATTTAACTACCGCGTAATTCAGAGCGCAGGTCGGACTTCTCCGCAACACTCGGCCTCTCCTCAACCGAGCCAAATGTCTATTTCTCCATTGCCACAGCACCATCTCGCACTCCTCCGTCACCCTCATCGAGGGTGAACAGGGGTTGACCCGAGTGGGGGAGTTTTTCCGCACTCACGCACGCGTTACGAACCTGTTGTACATTATGGGTCATCATTTGCGGGATTTTCTCGTCTCCAGTGATATCAGAGTATCAGCGGTATACTCATATACTCGCGTGTGTATTTTGTATCGCTCGACGGAGCGGAAAATAACATTGCTCGTGACACATTTCCAACTAGCCAGGCGATGCCAGTACGACGAGCTTTCTGATCCTTGAAATTTAAGTCTCGAACAGATATCGATTGCAAATGAAAATAGGAGAATTATGGCGGGGGACTTTACTATTCTCTACTGTTGAGGCTATTTGGGGGAGGGCCAATTACTAATTAATAAATTAATTAGTAATATTCTTAAAAATCGAAAAACTAAAGAAACTATTCGTAATTTTAACAAATCCTCGTTTCCAGGGATTTTTCAAGAACTTTTTTTACCCAAATTCTGGAATAATAATTTTCTTGAAATTCTCCAGTATTTCGTGACATTGGTAATCTTCCGTGTCGACGGTAAAAATAAAAAACTCGACAGAATTGTCCGAATAAATCCACTCGAGCAACTCCACTCGAACTATTGCACCCAAAAATAGGGGAATTATGAGAGGAGAATTTGTGAGATTTTTCAGGTGAGGACCAATTGAATCTGCCGAAATAAAAAACAATTGCCTTGATATTTGAAAAAAGACTCCAGAAATTAACCAAAAAAATGTCAATTTCAACAACTCCCACTTCCAAGAATTTTCCATCAATTTTTTCACAGAAAAATCAATTAAATTCTGGGTTAATAATTCCTTTGAATTCCCCGTGGACCGTAAAAAGTGTGAAATAACGCCTAAAAAATTGTTAACCCTGCAGTGTCACTCACAAACGTGTCAAAATTCCAAGTCCACCGGGTGAATAAATCCCCCTCGAACAACAGAAACGGCGTCAACAGTGTAAACAAACATTCCAGATCTATTCGCAACAGTTTATACCATCACACGTAACAATCCCCGAAACTCGGATAAAACGACGCAATTACGATTCACTTGGTGACTGGCTGATGGACACCGTGACATTGGCGTTCGGCCACAGGTATCCGGAGGCGTTGTTCCCCGGAGGTTTCATTACAGGGCTGGCTTCACGGAACAAACAGAGTAGGACTCGGTATTACGGGCTGGTAGTCCCTAGTCGCCAAGCTCCCCGGACATCCTCTCTCGATCCTTTAGCACAGAACTGTCTCGTGGATGCCGTTGTCCTTCCCCCTAGGGATGTGTATTCCACGGTATTGTACCGCGAAAGAGTCCGAAAGTTTGTGAAAAAAAAAACAAAAAAACAAGAAAATCTCACAACTTTTGATCAGAAAATTTCCCAGCTCGGCGGCAAATTTTCACCCCACACTCCAACTTTCAAATCCGATATCGAAGCGAGAGAATCCCATTCTAAAATCCATTCTCCTTTATGGGAATTCTATCGCGGAATAGCTGAATACGGTAGATTATGTCATTGATCGAATTACGTAAGCTAGTTTTTTTTTTCGACGTACGGTGGAAAAATGGGTTTTCTTTATGCGCCACATTCGGCGGGAAATATTTTTATCGCTCGATGACGCAATGTGTCATTTTTTAAAAAATCGTTTGTATATTATAGTATAATATGGAAAGTGATAGAAGATTTAGTCTGCACGGAGAGAATTTTCATAGGAATTGAAGAGAATGAATCTGTCTACGGACAGAAAAATTCAGAAGAAATTACCGTTCCGTTATATAATCCAAGAAAATTGTCGAGGCATATGACAAAAATTATCCAACCACTCAGTAAAATTTATTTACCCCTCACTAAAAATTGTCTAGACGTGTGCACTATTTTCGTTAAACATAGTGAGTTTTCCTATGCGGTTGAGTAATTTCTCCCAAACGTCGAAAACGTAATTTTGACTTTAAAAAAATTCTCTAAGTGTAACGCTTTGTGAATTTTCCGGTCTGTCACCGAAAAAAATTGGAAACAGTCACGTAATTTGTCTGGACGTTGTGAAATTTACCAGGCATCTGAAGAATCATTGCACCCTCATTCTTTTTACCGCTAATAATTTCAATTGAACATTTCTCATTGTCTGGACCTTGCGGCTCGCGTTTGGGAAATTATTGTCACATTTCCGTTTCACTTGTCAATTACAACTTCTTCCGCGTTGAAATCCCAGAAGAGGGATTTTTGGGTGTCACCATCTCTCAAAATAAGAATATTTCATTGTAAGGAGAACCCCATTTTTTCCGTCACAATAGCATAAAAAAAAATTCTCCACACTAGCGTCAAAATCCTAAAACAATTGAATTGGAAATGACGAGTTGAAAGGGGCTTGAGGCCCGCCGATTTGGTGAATGGAACCGTGTCCTTTCAGAAGATATTAGACGGCCTCAAAATCACCGAGACAAGACAAACGGTATTTGACGTAAAGACAAAACAAGCAAGACAGCGTTGAGCGTGAAAAGACATGGCAGGAGGGCGTAAATTCATTCACTCGCAAAAAAAGAACCAACTGAACGAGCGCGATGGGAGGGGAAGGGGGGGAAAAAAATGAGAATCCGGCTCTCGGTGAGAGTAGCCCCCTCCCGCCCCCCGAGTGAGTGGCTGTTCTCTTCGGACTACGTTCGCCCACGGCCCGAGATCCCATTCACGGAAAAGAGCATAAGACGTCGGGCACACGCGAATGAATGGATATCCCTCGTCCCAACGCCAGTTGCCAAGTCCCTCCGACATTGAGCTGCGGTGTACTAACAGCAACTCTACCCTGTATAACAGAATGTCGAGTACTCTGGATTTTGGGGGGGAAAAAGCCCACGATAACAGTCGTTGGGTTGGAAAAATAAAATGTACAGGAGGGGATATACCCATGGAATCCTTGCGAATACACATGTGGACTCTCTCCACTTGGATTGAACGACTCATGTGATTTTCAGTGGTTGCGAGTGTCCGGTGAATCCGTAAAATGCACCAATTTATCGTCGATGAGAGTGTTGTTTTTTTGTCGGTGGATTTTTGGTGTTGAGAGGGGAATAAAAATTTGTCAATTTTTTCCGACTGGCCTCGCAAATTATTGAGCGAACACGGAGAAAGCAAAGTTTTTAGGGTTTCACTCCTGAGTTTTAAATAATATACTGATTTTTTTATGAAAATCTTTGAGAAATTCTAGAAGAATAATTCTCTGAATAAATGAAAATTGAAATTTCTTAACTCATTTTCTTGCAAAAAATAGGGTCATTTTAAGGCGCGTCATCTGTTGAAAAAATGGGAATGAACAATTTTTATAAGTCGATGATAGTTTTAACAACCAGCCACCCGGTGAATCCCTAGTTTTTTTATCGATGGATTTTTGGTGTTGAGAGGGGAATAAAAATTTGTCAATTTTTTTGTCGACTGGCCTCGCGAATTATTGAGCGAACACGGAGAAAGCAAAGTTGGACTTTTCAGGGATTGATCCTGTACTTTTAGAGGTTCTCTCCTGAGTTTTAAATAAAATTGTGTATTTTTTAGGAGAATCCCTGAAGTTCCGTGGAAATAATTATCTGAAAAAATGGCAATTGAAATTTATCAACCTGTTTTCTTGCAAAAAATGGGATTATTTTAACAACGAAAAGTCCCGAAATTTCAGACACGCGGGTCATTTGAAAAAAAGCCAATAAAAAATTTTTAAAAGTCGATAATAGTTTGACCAACGAGCCTCCCGTTGAATCCCCGAAATTCATGGATTGACCATTGATGGGAATGCTTTTTCCAGTGACTTTTTGTCACTGAATGAAGAATGCCAAATATTCGAAAAGGCCATCCGAATTATTGATTCAATCAGTCGCATGACTCCCGAACGCGGTTTGACGTTTTGATGTCGGCTTTTTTTTTTATGGATTGGAGCGTAAATTTTTCACTTCCCATCGAGCAATTTCCCCGGACTGGGGACGAAGGCCTGGGAAATTTGGCAACGGGGACGAGCAGAGAGGGACAGATGGAGCCAAGTCTACAGAGCAAATGGGAATGCAGCGGAGAGGCACTTCGACCAGGCGCGTTCAAGTCGTATTTTTTCATTTTTTTTTTATATGTATTTTTTTTGTTTTCACGCTCTGCCACAGCGTGAGGAGGATTCATTGTCGACGTTGGTGAAGAGTGCATCCACAGAGTTCTTTTATTTACTGTTTGCACCAGTAACTCCGGACTCCAGCTTGCGGAGACATACGTGATTGCCAACATCGCCGGAGAAACTGTTTGCTATGCACACACTACAGTACCATTACCTTTCCTCGACGTTGATCCGAGGGTAAGTTTGTCTCTAAGAGTACAAGACGGCTCATGCATATCAAGAAGTTCGATCGATCATGGATATATCGAAACAGAAAGACAAAGGGGATACTTTGAATAGCTTGACGAAATGGGTTTCGTTCAATAATGTCGTATTGATTTGGGAAGTTTTATCGTATGATAATTTTAGAGGAATTGTGTCGTTGGAAATTGTTATCAAACATTGAGAAATGTCACCAGAAATCCGTCAATACTGAATTTTCATTCAATTATTTCATGAAAATGGGCAAAAATCTAGGAATGTCGGGTAATAATTTTTTAAATACTTAATGGATTGGAAATTCAAGTAAATAAACAAAATTTGTTGTTCAAAAATGTCCCTCACACCAACAATAATATTTTATGGTAAGTGGACAATTAAATTGAATTGGGAACTTGAATTTACGATAATTCTAGTGAATTTTAGAGCAATTGTATCATTAAAAATTGAAAAAATTCGTGGAGACTAAATTTTCGTTCAATTATTCCCTCAAAAGTAATAAACAATATCTAAATGCCGGACGATGAATTTTCTAAATATTTAATTGATTAAAAATTGAAGTAATGGACGAAATTTTGTTACTGAAAAAATATCGAGTCTCTCTAAATTCCCAGCGACACTTGACTTTTTTTTTAATAGAATATGTAACTTTCCCATAAAAAGAATCCTGTCCTCGGACTTCAATTTTTTTCCCCATATATCTCTCCCACAAACAACAATATTTTACAGCCAGTCCGCAAGCCCCCATGCACGCAAAACCCGTCCGCTGATTACAGCAGGGATTGGCCCTGTAAAATCTCCGCCAACTCTCCGTTTCATTCGCATCGAACCGTTAGGGAGCCTTCAACAAACGCAAACTTTATGATCCCCAGTTCATTACGAGGCCCCAGCACTGGCAGCTTCTGTTCGATAAAAATTTTTTTTTATCTCCACGAGAAAAAAAAACAACATTTCATTACAATTTACATAAAACAAACGTCAATTATTTTGTTTCACATTTTCATGAGAGTGTGTGTACACTGCAATCAGTTGTTTGGCATGAGTGACCATGTAAAAAAATTCTCTCTCCATAGGAAAAATAAAAGTTGAAATTAAAAACCCTGTATCAACATTGAATTCGCTACCCGATCGGCTCCATATAAAAACAGGCGGAGTTAAAAAAACGTATCGAGAAGTGAAAGAAGAAATTTCGTATGTAACGAAGAAAGGAATTGGCCAGAGAATGAATGGCAAATACGTACACTAAGAGGGGGGGGGGGGGGGGGGGGTTGGGGGGTGGGGCGAAAATGGGAAAGGGGTGTTGTGTTGGGCCGAAACGAAAAGAAAGAGGTACGAAACGAAAATGAAAAGCGTTCGGGCCGGGGCTAGCCCCCACGGTTCGATGCACCTTCGTTACTCCACTGGTGACTTCGCTTTTGAAATACATATGTTCCATTTTTGTGGGGAAAAAAAATCTTTGTGAAATCAATGGGAGATAGATATTGAAAAATGGGAGCTTCATTTTCTTCCATCATCCATTTTACTCAAATATTTGACCGGTATTGTGCAATTTTTTTCGACGTCTCTCGTGAGGTTATTCAACTTTTGCCACTGGCTGAAAGTTTTACAGTTGTTCTTTAGTTTTTGTGTGACTATTTATCCTAAAAATAATTAAACAATTCAAAACTGATTATTCAACTTGTGAATAATTTTATTGAAAAAATTAGAATAATTTAATTGAAATTATTTTGAAGTTTTGAAAAAATATTTTATTATAAATATCTCCGACTGAAACACGGAGAGAAATATTCAATAAAAATTACGGAACAATTTTTTTATAGGAATTGAAGAGAATAAATCTCTAATGTTTTATAAATTCTCCGGACTGTCACAGAAAAAAATACAAAAAGGTCACGTAATTTTTCTGGAATGCGGAAATCTACTAGAAATTTCAGGAATCATTATACCCGAGACAAATTAAAGAACGGAGTAGGAAAGTTCCCCCGCATGAGTAATACATGCCAAACAGGTCATAGAATTTCCCTGACAATAGACACTTTTTATAGAATTTTACTTCACTCCTCATTTTCCTCTACCCGTAATTCCCCATCCCTAAATAGGTACACATTTTCCCATAACACCCATTGCCATCCACACGCATGGCCGATTGAGTCTACTAATTAACTAGATCTCCTCTAATTATTCCAGCTCCAAACGTACGGATGTTAATCGCTTTTATGGAAATACGTCGAATCCATAATGAAGTTTTATCGAGTCCCTCAGTAGCCTGACGTGTTGCGTCACGGAGCGCTCGGCAAGCCCGTCACGTTCAATGTTTGAGTGAGCATCAGAGTACCCCCACCCCCCGGAAACACGACTGATCGTCGTAGCCTCCCTCGGCGCCATCTTCATAACGCGCCAGCAACTTTCAACTGCGATTGAAGCCCCCCTGCTCAACCTGGACATTTTAACTCTCGTACCATTTTCCCGGCAATATAATGAGACCGAGTCTCGTACGCTAGTCCCAACACGTAACGGGGTTAATCGTTTCCAGGCGTACGGAAAGCTAATAATTGCGAGTGAGAAAAATATTGTCGATCGGACACACATTGCACCGAAACGAATGCCATTTGCAACGCACGAATATTCGATACCGTTTCTTTCTCGCTGAATTCACCGATAAACTCATTGTATAGTGCCACATCGTTGCCGCTGCGACTGGATAAATTGATGGACATTAGCAGAATAATTTGCCAAACAACCGTGGAAAATTGTCATTTTGCATGAAATAACTTCATCGACTTCGTCTCGTGAATGAAATTAATTCCGAGTATGGCCATTATCTGACATGGATTTTTCACTGTGAGAAGCTAATTATGATTCTCGAAATAACTCGAGGGATGAGTGACATGCATAGACTGATAGGAGCGGGGGAGGGTGAGGGAGCGTTTGTTATTTCCAAGTGGCGCTAGATTGGGTTTATTAATAGTCCTCTAATGAAGTCTCGACGCAATTTTTTTTTGTTCACCGAGATGAGGGCATTTTGCAACGAGCGGAAGATAATAATTGGCCCGCGCCACCCGAGACACGTACAAAAGGAGACCAACTACCCACCCTAAGACATTTTCGAATGGCCCTTCGAAAAACCCTTTTAAGCTTTGACTTCGCCTCGAGGTCTGTCAACCGAAAAGAAATCCAGTCCCTCCTTGTCAACCGGGAAATATTGTACCGTTGAGAGAGTTTCTCCCGCTTCTCGCGTGACACTCTACAATCATCAGTGGTGTTGCTTGGGCCACGACACTGGCGCCACACTATGCTACATGTTCAGTTAATTCCACTTGTGATAAGTCCCAGGAAGTTCATTCTGATCTCTCCGTGTGTTTTTATTTTGCATTAACAAGTATCGGGGATTTCGTCGTTTTAATTGCCTCCAATGGTTTTATTTCAGTCAATTCAAGGGGATAAAAATGGTCACACGGGAATCGACTGGTCGTTGGGGCAGAGATGAATCTGATAGATTGGTCAAATAATAGATTTCATGAACTGTCGGTTACTTGTTTTAAGAATAATTACGGTAATGTAATTTAAGAGGTAAAAAATAAGAACGTTTTGGCGTTCGCTGAAACTTCTAGGAATTCCAGGATTTTTAGTAGCTTGAAAAGACTTCTTCGGTTTATTGAATTTCCTAATTACGACTTGAGTTGGTTAAAATAAAACAACAAATTAATATTTGCCCTTGTGATAAGTGTCAAGCCCCGGGAAGTTCATTCTGATCTCTCTGTGTATTTTTATTTTGCATCAACAAGTATCGGGGATTTTGTCGTTTTAATTGCCTCCAGTGATTTTATTTCAGTCAATTCAAGGGGATAAAAATGGTCACACGAGAATTGACTGGTCGTTGGGGCAGAGATGAATCTGATAGCTCGGTCAAATAATAAATTTTCTGAACTGTTGGTTACTTTTTTTTAGAATAATTACGGTAGTGTAATTTAAAAGGTAAGAAATGGGAACTTTTTGGGGTTCACTGAAAATTCTAGGAATTCCAGGCTTTTTAGTAGCTTGAAGACACCTCCTCGGTTAATTTAATTTTTTACTGATGAATAGTAATTTCAGTAAAAGCCAAATGTAATTAGAATTTATATAAAGTTGGAGCTGAAAAATTCGCTACATAATTGGAATTAATTAATTAATAACTTGACTTCGTTAAAATGAAACAACAAATTAATATTTGTACTTGTGATATGTCAAGCCCCGGGAGGTTTATTCTGATCTCTCTGAGTATTTTTATCTTGCCTTAACAAGTATCGGCGATTTCGTCGTTTTAATTGCCTCGAGTGGTTTTATTTCACAAATTTCAAGGGGAGAAAACCGTTCACACGAGAATTGAAATGTCATTGGGCCAGAGATGCATCTGATATGTCGTGAAAAAAATAAATTTCGTAAACTGTTGGCTATTAATTTTTATAATAATCCCCTTAAATACAATTTAATAGCTGAAAAATAAAGAAATTTTGGAATTGACTGGCTGAAGACGACAGCTCGCCAATTTATTTAATTATCAACTGAAATATATTCATTCCAGTGAATCTCAAATGTGATAAAAATGTCCGGAGTTAAAATTTAAAATTACAAAATATTAAATTATATTGTAGCAGTAAAACTTTGTTGACAGTGTAACTACAACTCAGGAATTCATCACAAAATTACTCTGAATTAATTAATAACTTTGCTTCTCCCCAAACGAAACAACGAATTAATAATTTCAATTGTATTAAGTGGAAAGCATCGAGGACTTCACTTCAACATCTCTCCATATTTTTATTTTGCATCAGCAAGTCTCGAGAATTTTATCGTTTTAATTACAACTCCGAGTGGTTATACTTGTCGAAATTCACATGGAGAAAACTGTTCACACGAATGAGAATTCAAATGTCGTTACGACAGAGAAACATCTGATAACTGTAATTCGAGGATTCGTCGCGAGATTGGAGTTTCTTTTCTCCTCCTCCTCCCCCTCCCCTGCCCGCCCCAATCGCCACTCACGAGTAACGATCTTAATAATTTTAATTACCAACGAACGAGTCATGTCGAAACCTTTGACACAAAAAAATAATGACACAAAAATAACGTAACAGAGTAAATAAAGCACTTTTAATTATTACCCGACGAGGGTAGATCTCATTACACACTCACTGGCGGAGTTGGGGGGAAAAATTTACTAGCGACAAATCCCTCGGGAGTTTGACTCGCGGTATGTAATTTGGCCTTTAATAATTTACACGATCGGGATAATTTCAGTTGAGAGTTGTTTGGTACGCGCTGCCTGAAACGGGCCATTGGACGGGTTTTGGCGTGAGGTAACGAGACGCGTCCGCGACGCTATAACGAACTCGTCGAGGCGATGATAACTCGACTTAATTGCATTCCTTGCCATTGCCTGCGTGACGTTGTCTACCCGATGCACACCAAACAATTAATGACTTCCGGTTGTGGGGATTACACATATCTTTGGTGATGACGATCGGTTACTGATGACTTTCGTCGAATTTTCGAGAAAATGTTGGGCAAATATTTTCTTAAATAATCAACTCCTTGTGCTTTCCAATAAATTTGGCGTTTCTTCATTTTCTATAGGTTTAATCCCACTTTCTATGAGATTAAATCTTTTTCCGGGTATCAGTTAACGATAAAAACATTTCATTATTTTCATTTAAAAAATTTTCCACGGGAAAATATTATTTTTGGTATCTTGAATTGATAAATCCAATAGAAACCACTGCCTGTGTATTTTTTAACCCCCCAAATTACCGATTTCTCCAGGTCATAAATTAAAATTTACCTGCGTCCAGATTAAAACTTCTAAAAATCTTATTTTAACCCATCGAGAAATATTCAATAAAAATTACCAGCAAAAATAAAAATCATGAGGTGTTAAACTCATTTCTAATAAATCCCGTAATCCCCAAACAGGTCTCACCCCCTGCCCCTCCCTACAAAATCCCTCCATTGCGGACAAAATTCCCAAACTCCTAGGACCGAAAAAATAATCCTCTCCTCGCAACCCACGAACTCTCCCTCCTTCCCCAATTTCTCAGCGCAACCCTCGACAAATGAGAGACAGTTAAACAATTGCTACTGCACAAACCCAAAAATAAAAAAAAACACCCCCAGAAAGGAGAAGTACTCCTCGACTCGAAATAAGAGCCTTAACTCGTGTTTGTCTCAAGCCACAAATGTTCCCCGAGCATTTTCGTAAGATTAATCATTCTGTTACCGCATACGTTTACCGTCAACAGTGTAGCCGTGCATATTCTCATTCATCCGTGGACCAGAAGTAGAGGAGGTAGCAAGCTTCGTTGAAGCTGAACCCGTTGAATTAATAGTGTTTGCCTCGGATCGCTTAATCACGCCGCACTGGGCTACCTCGCGCCTGAAAGTCCTAAGCGCCTCTCCTGCCCCTCCCGTCCCGCCCCGCCACCCGCCACGAGTACTTATGCCGATCCGACTAGTTTTATACACCGAGAACCGAGTGAAAACCATTGGTGAAACAATTCCAACTGACACGGCGTAGATATGACCAGATATTTTGACACATAACTGTGAGGAAATTTATGATTTCAGGTTTAAGACTGTCTTGATATTCAAATGAACTGCAACTAAAATATTAAAATTCTTTTACACATCTAGCACAGTTTAATTAAGCTGTACATTCTCATCTAGCCGTGACTGACTTCATATTCGCGATGAATAAAGTATTAACGAATGAAATGAGAGAGAGAGAGAGAGAGAAAAAAATAGCCAACGAATTGACTCGAGTAATTGCCAAGCAGTAAAATTTCACAGCGATAAAATTTAAAAAAAGAAGAAGACGAAAATACAGCTTGTGTATTAAAAATACAGTCAAACGAATTAGCTATGGCAAATGAACTTATTTTCACTCGTAATTACGGGAGGGGTGGAGGATAATTCAAATGAAGCACTGTTACGTACTCGTATATTATTTTAATGAAGAGTTAACACACTGAGTCTCACTTTATATTCAGTGACGGCGGTATTTTCATTTAACCTGATTTAACCGTAGTACACCCGTATCACCGAGGGTGGCATTTAATTCAACCAGCGCTGAAAGTTTTAAGATTTTCATTGGACCTGCGGTTGTAACGTAAACAGATTTTCTGAGAGACTGTTTTGAATGAATTCTCATTAGTTTCTCGGAGGATGGAAAAAATCGGGGAAGTATTTTGGCCATGTCGCACAGCGCAATTCGTCAATTTTGTTATTTTTTCTTTAATAAGTCCGAGTGCTATTGAATTGATTTGTCAAAATTCACGGGGGGAAAACTCTTCGCGCGAATGGGAAGGGAAATATTCTCTCGAAGGAGTAGCTGACAAATTAAGAATTTATTTGTAATTAAATAATAAATTCATTATTTTAGTATTCAGCGTTGGCGATATTTTAAGTGAACATATTTTACCACAGGATCCTCGTATAATTTAATCCAACCAGAGCTGAAAGTCCTATGATTATCAGTGAGCCTGCGGTTGTGACGATAAACAGATTTTCCGAGAGACTGCTCGAATCACTTTTCATCCCCCCTAAGACGGTGAAAACTGGGGAATTCTTTAGTGAATCCGCCAGCTGAATTTATTGATGAAAGAGAGGAGAAAATGAGAGGGTTGTAAAAATATAATGGCGAAGCCATTGGTGGCATTTGAAATGACCCACCGCTGATTACTCTTGAAATTATTAACGGATGAATCGACGACGAATCGACCCCCCTCGGCTTTTCAAGTTTGAGTAATGCCATTAGTCGAGACTAAATTACGGGGACTCTGGGTCTCAGCGAAATTATTTTTGCCAGAATTTTATTGTTCATCGATAATGGACGAATCTTAATAATTTCGAGGAACTGAATTTTGCGGACAGAGTTCTAAAGTTATTCCGTAAGAGAAAGGATTTAAATCGAGAATTGGTATTGAGGAAAAATCTAGAAAGTTGAATTGTGGAATTTTTCAACGTATAATTAATTATTTTTAGTGAAAAACAAATTGAATTAACGACTATCGAATACCATTCCCTATTCGAGTGTGACTAATGCCATTGGTCGAGGCAGAATTTCGAGGCTTTTGTGTACGAGCGAAATGATTTCTGTTGGAATTCTATTGTGCCTCGATAATGGTTGTATCTTAAGAATTTTAAAATATTGCATTTGATGAAAAGAATTCCATAGAATTTGCCTTAAACGTCGTAGAATAAAGAAAAATGAATTGTGGAAGACTCCAAAACATATGATCAATTTTTTAGTCGAAAAAAAAATGCCAGAGCCATCGGAATAATTTCTCCCAGCAGAATTATTGTCGCAAATATATCGTATGATATATTAAAAAACAGTCAAAACTACACGGAATTTTTTTAATAAAAGTTATCGTTCCATTTGATAATCCTGTACTCTTTTCGACATTCGATACAAATTTCCCAGCCGCATAGTAAAATTTACAATTTTTAACAAAAATAATACACACCTGTGAAGAATTTTTCGTGAGGGGTAAATAAATTTTGCTGACAAGCTAAATCATTTTTGTCAACTCTAGAAAAATAAATAAAAATTGAAAGAAAAATCCGGTAAATATGCCCAACGAACTAAAATTCCCAGATTTTTTTGCGCTCAATTATAATTGAATCTCATCAAATTTCATAGCACGCGAAAATCGTTTCTTACACTCGCTGAAAGAGAGTTGAACCCTCAAGGCTTTCAACATCTGGTCAATTCCGCCTCCCCAACCCCCCCATTTCCGTCCTAGAATACAAAAGTTAGAAACCAATCGCGTGTCGCCAACAATGGTCCATAACAGTTGTCATAACTGTCTGAATGAACCGGATATTTCGGGATGCGTCGTAAGCTGGAAGATGAAATATCAAGCCGCCGGAAAATATGAAAGGCGTGGAAGAAGCCGAGAAAAAAAAGGCCACTGATAATGTGACATCAACTTGCGCATAAATGTGGTGGAAGTATTGAAAGCATCTGGAGTGAAGTTATAACGAGGACAGGGGAACGGGAGGGGACGGGGACGGAGGGGGAGGGAGAGGGTAAAAATGTAGAAATCGGAAACTGAGAGAACGGAAATGGGGTCAAAAGAAACGAACACCGAGAGGTGTACTACTTCCTACGAAAGAGGGTTTGCTGCTCTATTATACACGAGACAGGGAACAAAGCCGATATAGAGACGCTGGTAGGGGGAGAAGAAAAAAAATCGCTGAGAATGAGAGGGGCAAAATGTGGACCAGTTATCAGAGAAATGGAGGAAAAATGAATACAAGGACCCTCCTTGGAGGGCTTTTATTTTTCCACCGCCGGTGGATTATTATCAGCTTATCGCGCCACCAAGAAAGATCAAAGACAGTTTTCCAGTAATTGGGGCTGTGGTGGGGGGAATCGATCAATCGAAATATTTCTCAGTAATGCACAGCTGGAGAAAATAAAATTTTATGAACAGTTGATCAGACATTCTTGAGGAGTGGATTATTATATTTGATGTGAAATTGAAAAAATTTTGATATTTTTGGGTGCTCAAATAATTCAATGAATTTCAAAGTTTTTTAGTGGGAGAGGGACAAAACTAATTTTTAGAAAATTTCAGGAATTAAAGTAATTGAGATCTCCATTTTTTGGCAATTTTGGACGATACAATAATAAATAATTAGTAAATATTAATTATTTATTGAATACAATATTTAAGTATCGGCATTTTTCAAAATTTCGTCAAAAATTGTTCGGCGAGACGATTAAATAAATTGTGAGAGAAAAATATTACGAGGAGCTCTTCAGAGAGGCCATTTTACGCTCGGCGTTGAGCTATTATGAGCTTATCGGCACCAAGAAAGATCAAAGACGTTTTCTAGTAATTGGGGCTGCGGTGGAGGAATCGATACATCGACTCTGTGCCTTGTTAAAAATACTAGAGCACTTCTGGGTCTTTAGCATTTGGGCTTTTGTACTGATACTTGATCGATTGCCCCAAGGCATACTTGTACTTGTCGAAATAGAAATGTAAAGACTCGGGACGAGAATAGCTGGGAGAATCAAATGTTCATCGATATAATCTCCATTATCTCCATTAAAACACCAGCTGTCTACGGAGGTCTGATTTCGAGGCTCTTGACCCTGAATTTATTCGCCAAATAGAATCTGAATGAGGGTGGAGGAGGTGGAATATATGGGGCATTGAGAAAATCGTTTTTGTTGAATTAAACATGTCCAAATGCTTCAACAATTCTCTTTTTTACTCCAGTTTTTTTAACATCTAAAAGCGATCCGAGAGATATCAAAGATAACATCTCAAACTTCATGGAAATTTAATTTTTCAAAAACCAAAATTTAAAAACCTTTGAATTTATTTTCAACCAAAATTGAAGAATAAATTGTCTACTTATTCAATTTTTGAATTTTTTTTCACTGTAAATTAATTTATTTGAGTTTTCATAATTTTAATAATGATAATCATCGAAATGAAAAAAATTGAATTGTTTGCAATATTGAAGTTCTTTTCCAAATGAATTTGAAAAAAATTGACGATTAAGAAGTTTGGAAAGTGATTTCTCTGTAGCCAAAATATTTTTCCCCACCAGTAGCATTTATCCTCATAAATTCTCTAAATTCCCAGCATTTCAGGCCGGCTTTATGCACTCAACAATTCTGTTGATCTTGTGTACGGTAGCGCGTGGCGCCGCGAATACTCCCAAATTCTTTTCCCAAATTTTTTTTCAACTCAAGTGCAGCTCAACTGTGCAATCCATTCATTCACAAACTATCTCAACGGCTGATCACCGGATTGGCCACCCGCACTGTAGTTCATACTCCTGAGAGTCACTCTCGCACCAGCCCCCGTGGGTTACTCAATGCCTCCACTCACGAGTTTTCCCCGGAATTTTTACGCTTTTTTCGCTACAAAATCCGGCTTTTTCACGGTTTTGCAATGTAGAACAGCTGAAAATGTTGACTCCCATAAAATCTAGGACGAGCCTTTTTATTTCTGATCTCTTCGTATTTCACACGCTGTGAATTTAAAAAAAAATAAATTAAGAGATAAAGTCATTTGAATTTGTTATGTTCCGCAGATTATTCTAAACTCGCGTTTAACATTCAAATTTAGATCAAGTATGCAGTATTCAGGTATAGAATATTCTTTTGAAAAAATGAGATTTGCCTTCAGTGTTAAAAATTCCAAAAAAATTCTCTCTAAAAATTTCAGAAGTAGTTTATAAATACACGAGTGATATCCGATACTGCCCGGCGAGTCGTTAAATCTAAAAACGCCCCAAAAAAATGCACTTAAATATCTCAAGTCGCGAAAGGTCAGTAACAAAAAAAAGCGGCACTATTTTTCTGTCCAAGATTTCACTCAGCGTTATTCAATCCATTGTTCCCCAGAATTTCTCCAGCACACCTCTTACCAGCGCTAAATCACCTGTCAAGAGGTCAAACAGAAATCCAATGTACCCAGCCCAGAACAATATTTTCCAATTCCATTCATTTCTCATACACTCGACTTGGCGAAAAACAAATGCCCGCGGCTGTATGAATTACCGACGTCTCGATAGACACGAGAGAGGACTCAGCAAATAATACGAGAAATCATAAAAATCATTGACGCGTATTCACCTCCAGTTTTTCCTTAAAAACCCCACCCTCTCCCCAGCCATTGTTCTCTCACGATACACCTCACCATTCGGGAATATTGCCTCGAGATTCACGTGGCATTAGCATAAAATAAATGTTGATCTGCCGGGAGGCGCTTCCCGTGTCTGAGATCCGAAGATTCAGAAATTTGTGCTGCGCACAAAAAAGAGAAAAGAAAGAGAAATAGAGAAACGTAATAAAACTTTGAGAAAACAAAAAAAAACAAATTACAATAAAAAGAGACGAAGAAAAAAATTGCAAAGAAAGCTTTGGGATCTACACTCGTATTTGTTGAATTCAGAAAGAGTAAAATTACGGAACAGTTTTTTTTAGCCGATTTCTATAGATATCGAAGAGAATAAATCGTTAACGTTCTGTAAATTCTCCAGTCTGTCACCAAAAAGAAAAAAGAAAAAAATACGAAAAAGTTCTGAAATTTTTCTGGAAGGCGTAAAATCTGTCAGATTACGTTGCGAGAAGTAGTTCCTAAATATTTCTGCTGGTAATTTTTATTGAATATTTCTCTACGTGTAGTGCTTGAAAACTGACTAGTGGTCTGTCACCACAATTTTATCATTTTTAAACACGTGATAACGAAGAAAATATTCTCTTTTGTACCTCAAGATTTCGGGAAGTGAGGACGTGAATTTCTTAATCCTCACATGAATATTAAAATGAAAAATATGAAAGAGTTGAATAAATTTCCCTTCCCAGAATGTGTTCGCATGTTTTTGAATAAATGTCGTCCCTCGTGAATTGACTCCCCTAAAAAACCTCAAACATAACAATTGACAAAACTCTTACATTTCCCACTCCCAAACGACACCAACAAATACGAGAACTACCAAAATAATAGAAATTCCTTCTGGGCACAAAAAGGAAAAAAAAAGAGACAGAGAGGAGAGACAAAACTTCGTGAAGGGGGAAAAAATTAAAACATTTTAAGATTTATATTGATATTCGTTATGTGTCAATCGTCAACGGTCAATAAAATAAATAAACAATAAATTTCCCTTCTCTCCATGTGTTTGCATATTTTTGAATAAATAAATTAAATTACTTTTGTTTCTCGCGAATTGACTTCCTGTAAAAAACCCATCAAACCAACAATTGACGCAATTCTAACATTTTCCACTGCAGAAGAAAAAAAAAATCAACAAATACGAGAAACAATAATTTGTTTTACGAAATCTATTCACAAACCTCCGCCCGTATTTTGTTGTACATACCCACGATGTGGAGCAAAGAACGAATGAAAAAGCGACGAGATATGAAGTTTCGTGCCAGGTAAATCGCGATACTGGTGGTACGTGGATTGAAGAACAATGGATTTTCCATCGACCGAGGGGTTGGTGGGGAGAGGAGGAGACGAAGGGGAGCGGTAACTACCCCCTGGACCGTGAAGACAGGGGGGGAAAAAATCCTTGGGGAGAGTTGTCTACGCCATTACCCCCGCGAATCACTTATCAGTGTCGTCGATGATGATTTGAATTCGCGTGTAAAATAACATCCAGACACATCCGCGAATTGTATGTCGCAACGGGCAATGTCTCCAGGGGGTACGTTACACGAAGGGATGTTGCTTTATCAGTCTGACATCAAAACGCAACACGTGACAATGAAACACCGCGAGGCATTTAATTTGCTCCTCAGTGGAGAGAACTGACTCGCTCGGAGAATGTCAAGAGAATTTTCTGATGCAATGAACCTCGAGAGGTGCATTCAGAACACGTGTTTTCAAATGGCCGTTATGGAGATATCAATGGGGCGCGGGGAACTAGAGGGGGACTGATTTTGTTGATGTGAAAAAAACTGTTAAATGGTTTTTTGTAATTTCAGGTAAAAATTCTGTCATTCACTAACAAAAAATCATTTCAATTTTCGGGATAATTGAGCAGTAGTTTTTGTTTTTTGACGGAGTCATATTGGTTTCTATTTAGGGGAAAATATGACATGTAGGGGGAATTCGAAATTATTATTAAAATTATAACCAGTCCCGCGATAAATATCGTTCTCATTGTATCAGATTCACTAGTAAAATTTTCTGCAGTTCACGATCAATTTTTTTCTGACAATAATTTAAGTTGAGAGTTCTTAGATGTCTTAGAAAATACTTTTTTGGACCTGACTAAAAACTGTTGCTTCTCGCGGTTTGAGTGACAAAAAAAAAATCGGTTGAGAGATTTTTCTCCGAGTCCCTCGCAAAACTTCTCAATCTTGCTAATTAAAACTCACCAAAATAAGGATCTAATGAACTTTTCCGGTGTCAATAGGACATGCTAATTCCTGGAGCCGCCCTAATTAACAGACCCCCCCCCCCCCTCGCCCCGCCAGTCCTTTCACCTGTCACACCTGCGACTTCGGCTGTCGAATCAATCGATAAACACTGCAACTGTTGCAAAGCTCAATTAAAGTTTCCCTGACAGTCGCCATGACACTTTAATCGTTTTCAAGTCTCCACCCGTGGAGTTTTACAGCCCTTTGATGTTGCCCCCCTGCGGTATTCAATAAAACAGCACCGAGAAAAATCGAAAAGTTGAGAAATCGTTAAAAGGGTAGAGACAAGACTTCGATGCACAGTTAGCGATCTGCAAATATCCCGACGGCAACGGATACGCTGGCTCGATCGACTCTATAAATCACCGCCTCTGATTACGCATATTTCAAAATATGCACTACTGGAAACACTTGATCTACGACGTCATAACTCAGGGCATAAACCACAGTAAAACTTGGCTGTAAATTCATACGATCGGTGATACATATTAATTCTCATTCCTTGTGTGCGTTGTCTTTAAAAATTTTCATTAAATTTTCATTCAATGTTTTTTTTTTTATTTAGGTGTCAATTTTATAGGAGTTGTATATAAAAAACTTAATTGCAATCAATTTTCAGTCACCATACCCCTCAAAATTTTTCACTGACTTTTGCTTAAATTGTTTTTTTTTTTTAAATTCAATATTCAATTTTATAGAAGTCATTAAAATGGATTAAATTAATTATAAATCAAAACCCGAAAATTCAGCAGAAATTTCCCCAGAATATTTAAATCCCTCAAACATTTTTGATTGACATTTACCCCAATTGTTGAATTTCAAACGATAAATTTGAATTCAACTTTGAAAAAAGTCGATTCTCAATTTGATAAAAAACGTTAAAATGAATTGAATTAATTCTAGATCAACCCATGAAAATACAGCAGGAATTAATCCTGAATATTTAATTCCCTCGAATTAAGCACGATCTCCCCCTAAATCCTCACGCGATGGCTCCCATATCAAAATATGCGCAACTGGAAACACTTGATCTACGACATCATAATTCAAATCACAAATCACAGTAAAAACTCGGCTCTAAATTCATCCGATCCCGGACAGTCCCAGCTTCCCATCCCCTTTGTATCCCATCTCTCTCTATTATTCACATAAAAAGAAAAATCCCCCGTCACACTCGGGGCTTTTCCTCACTTCCGCAACACCGATAGCTGTAGATTCACAGAAGTATAAGAAGACGCGCCCGCATCGGCTCTCGGGAATAATTCCTTCTCGGTCTCGTATCTGCGTGATAAATCGTGATAGCCCACCAATGGAGACTCCCCCGTCTTTTTCTTCTCAATCGAGTTTTCAACGACGAGAATTTATACTATTGAAAATCGAAGCATCATTAACGCCCATGAATAACCATTTATAGCTTATTATTGCGGGCCTGAACAATTATTAAACTTTTTCAGAGGCGAAGAACTAGTGAAAAGTTCCATAAAAAAAAGAAAAAAACTGTTGAAATGACTCAATGGCTCCATTCCTAATTGGATTCATCACTCATTAAGACGGTAATTTCGTTTTTATTTGAAAAATCTACGAGGAGAGAAGTAGACATTGAACTTTACGTACAATGATTCTGGTTTTCTTCTTTTGATGAAAGGACAGGGAAAAAAAAATCGAACAAGTCTAAGTTACTTTTCCAGTCTTCGCTTGTCGATGTGTCCCACCTGCATCTCAATGCGTACCCCTCGCTCCCCCCCCCCCCCCCCCCCCCCCCCCCCCCCCCCCCCCCCCCCCCCCCCCCCCCCCCTCACTTTACCTCGAGGTATTGGGGCTCGTATCCCATCGTAAGAGCATTCAACACACCTTAACGGGTGTTTTACTCTTTGACGTACGCAAGCCGATATAATTGAATTCAAGTGCCGGAAGACAGGGAGCAGGAGAGGGAGATCCGCGGAAAGTCTTCTCAAATGAAACGCTCTCATTTCGTTCATTTAAAGACTAAAGGACCGGAAAATTTCTTATCCGAGCAACTTTTCATTAACATTAATGGCTTTGAGTGGAATTTTTTTTTTAGCAGCGGCCGCGGGCGAGCTCGAACTTTGTGAGAATACTGAGGGGATCTGGAGGTGGATCATGTGTAGGTGAGGAATAGAGATTGTCGGGGTGGAGAAGATCTTGATCAGATTGAGGGCGTGAGATGGGGGATTCCCTGTTAGAAAATTGTTTTAGAAACTTTAGAGGAAGAATTCTGTCATTTGTGGACTTGATAAATCCGTTCAATTCGAGACAACTGGAGAAATGGACCATTTTTAGGTCCACAAGACAAGAAAAATTCCAGATCATCGTAAGATCTTTTTTTTTTTTTAATTGGAAAGATGAGAAAAAAATAATGGACAATTTCTATCAAAAATTTGTAGGTGAGAAGTGGATTGTCAGGGATGGGGAGATCATGAGCAGGTTAAGAATCTGAGGAGAGCATTCACTGGCAGAAAATTATAGCTAAAACTTTGAGCAAAGAATTCGGTCATATGTAGTTTTAAAAAATCCGTCCAACTGCAGAGAACTCAAGGGAATGACAATTTTAAGGTCTACAAGACAAGGAAAATTCCAGATTATTGTGAGAAGTCGGACATCATTTTTTTTGTTATTTAAGAAACATCAGCAAAAATCCTCTGTCAGGAAATAAAAATTTCTGAGAAATTAATTGTCAATTTCACTCCTAAATTTCCCCCGGAAAAGGTGCGGAGAAGTAGCTTTTCTCACCTTCGACATAAAAGAAACCTTCAATGGCGGCAGTTACGGAAGAAAGAAATAAGAAATAAGTTAGAATCCCATATGCAGTTACGTTTGAATAGCCCACTGAGTTGGCGAGTTAGTGGTTCAGATTTTAGTTGCATGTGACATTGGAGAAAATGAAATGGACCCGGATAACGACAAAAAATGATACGATACCGTTGACATGAAAATGGAGCCACCATAAACGGTGGGGAGAGGTGAAGGAGGTGAGGGGTCACTGGGTGCTTCAAAGAGATGTAAAGACCCAGAAATGATTGGATGAAAAATAGGTTTTCCCCAACTTTAACTACATGTATGATGTACCAAACTCCTGGGCCGACTATAACTCGTCGATACTTCGACATAGGAACTGAGTAGAATCTCCAACTTCTAGGAACACCATAAATCTAAATGCGAATTTATTTATGGAGCCCAGTGGAATCGTTGGCTTCCAGCTGGCTGTGCGGTGCGATGGAGGGGAAAAAAAAAGTTTTTCTCCTTTAAAAGATTCGTACGTCAGAGACGGAGAAAAGTCGAGGATGCACCGAGGGAGGTAATATTCTTGGGTAGGATTCACCTTCAGCGGCGAATAGAGGAAGAGGAAAAAATGTTGAGAAATCTAGAGGAGGGCAAGAGACAATACAAAGGGAGAATATATATTTTTTTTTGTCTCCTTCAACTTAAGATGGTGAAGCGATAAAAATCTTCAATTCACTCGGGCTCTCTTCGAGTGTCGAAAGTGTTTTTAGCGGATATACTGTTTCTACTTCATTCTCCAGCTGGATATATAAGATAGAAATGTCGAACCAATGAACATCTTCGTCGGGGTGATCCGTCGTATGGGGCGACAGTTTGACATCAGTTGGAATCACTGGAATACCGCGCGAGTGGATAAAAATATTGCAAATGCTGGGGATTTTCGTTGCATTAAATAAAGCTCGAAATATTTGGAGATGAACAAATTCAGAAATTGCAGAAAAAAATAGAGCCATTGGTGTAATCATTAAAATGTGGATTGAATTAATTAAATATTCGACATAAAAAATATCAATTATTTATTGACGTAATTAAAGAAAATTGTCCCGGCCAAATGTTTCCGCGTCATTTTATTCAATAAAAAATGCAAAGAGTCCTTGAATTTTTTTTTTGGGAAAGGGCATTTGTAAGTTATTTACTCTGGACCACTCCAGACTTAGTAAATAGCCTGTATCATCCGTCTAATCGTACCCAATTCTTCGACCGAGTCCCGCAATACATTACCGAAAGGGCGAATTTGATAAATGTAAAATCGTTCCCGTTAAATAATTCACGAGCATCTACTCCCCCCTCTCCTCCTCTAGAGAACTAAATATTTACCCAAGTGGGGTATCCAATAGAAGTAAGCCCATCGACCCGGGTAATTATGAAAATAACAGTATCCATTACCAAACTTGAAGCTGAAAGCGGTTGGATTACCTATTACTCGATGATGAGAGGAAAATTATACAATGGTATTTTACAATCATCCCAGAAGCGCTAATTTTCTCTACCACAAAGCCAACTAAACGACCACTTTGTTTCAAAATTCGTCCGACTGATGAGAAATTCCCCCCGGAAAAAGAGAAACCCACAAAATAGATAGCCGTTTGACGAACTGTTTCAACGAGTTGATCGCAATTTCCCCCACAAATTGTTATTGCAAATCCAGGATTGAGTTTTTTTTCAAGTGGTCAAATACCGAAGCCACAATAAAAAAACATCTATTTCCCTAGTATTTTTCTGGTGGTTTTAAAATTCGTTGAGAAAATAAATTTTATTTTTCAATAAAAATGTCACTAGTTTATTGGACTCCACTGACAGAAAAACAATCACTACACCCGGAGAATTTTATTTCAAGTCACTATGAAGTGTTTTAAAATTTTCTAATAATCATGGGATACAATTAATTGGGAGAAATATAAACAAAACAGTTTTTTTTCCTTCCACTCGTCAACAACAAATGAAATTACGTCAAAGAACTGCTACCCCCAGGTCCCAGATACCCATCTAAAGCTCGAAACGTATACCGAAAATGCTTCAATTACCGCAAAAAAAAAAAAATAATAATTACTCCATAAAACTTGAGCGACCCCCTGCCACTTCTCGGGTGGTCAATGCCACTTCTCGCGATTTTCCCTCAACGCTAAGCCGCCACCATAACTCGCGCAGGGTTTCCGTAATGTTCCTCAGTGTGAGCGCGAAACCTCGCTAACGGGTAAATAGCACTAGCCCATTCGCCTCTGGAGCTCGTTCACGGCCAGCCGTGTTGGCTGTATAGTACGCTAGAGTGAGCGAGTGCGAGATAGAGTGGGACAGTAAATGCCATCTCCCCGAGACGCCTCTACAACTCGTTTCAGCGTCCGGGCTAGGAGTACCGAGAGAGTGAAGTATATATCGTTACATGCGCCCTGCAGTACACCTTAACACGCGTCCTCTCGACGTGAGGAGGAGAAGGAGAGAGAGAGAGAGAGGGAGGGAGGGAGGGGGGAGAGTAAGCATTGTTGGCTGAATATACAGTACTGTTATATTGCCTCACGAGTGTTGGTTGATGCTCGCATACCAATTCGAAGGTAACTATCCAGTGCCAACTCCACCCTCTCCCTCTCTCGCTCTCTCTCTCTCTCTCTCTCACTCTTGAAAATCCGCGAAACGGACCGAGCGAGTGCTCCCAAGATATACCGAGAGGGGAGACGAATTGGAGGCGGGCGTGGTAGGTCTAGTCCCAGCAACAACCGGGTTATCCCACGTTGATTCAATAAATTTTGCGAGGTACAAGGAGTACCTGAGTTGCCCCGGGGAGAGAATAAAATTTAGGGGTGTGTGGGATGCACGTGTAGGGGGAGCAATTCACTCTCTGGGGGAAATAAGAGTGCGGACAGAAGTCGTTTATTGGGAGGGGGTGAGTGGGATCGATTAGGGAGATTCGTTTGTTGTTTCATTATTGGGGAAATTGAAAATGAGGGAGTTGGAATAATTCCTTCCCCGGGGAATTCTGAATTAATTCTCAAATGTTTGGGGGATTTTCTTATCGGCAGTAACTCATAGAGAGTTCAATTTTTTTTTTATAACATTCCTGTATTCAATATTAATTACTATTAATTTAATAATAATTGAACTTGACTGAATTATATTTTTGTCGAATAGAAAATTAAGGAGATTTAAAAAATCTGGAGTTGCTCGCCGAATGTTGGCCCAAGGTCGGCGCAAGGTTGGATAAGGGGGATTGTTAAAAAATTACGGATGTAATCAGTCCCTTCGATTCCAGAATCCCCTCCAAAATTCCCAATAGAGACATCCAATTAAATTCCAATACACCAGATATCGTTTTATTCCCGAAATTCTACAAATTCTACAATACTCCTCGTGTGATTATTCCCAATAATTGAACATCGATTGCCCAAAAAAAAAACCCAAAAATCTCCAGTAGTACACGTGAACCAAAAAATCAAGTGACCAGTGCGTAATGAAGAATTTCCAGTAAAACTCCGGAATTTCATTTGTCAATAGAAGTTCAACAATGTCGAATACTACCCCGGAATTATCGAAGTTATCAAGTGCATGCACTTGATACCGCGAAGCGATGACAAGCGTTTGATATCAAACTCGATAATACTTCGCTTACAAGTGATCACGAGTGCCTCCACTTGGCCAATGTACCGGGCCATTCGAAAATTGCCCGTTAGTTTCGTGGAATATGAATCGTTAAAATTTTCACGTTTTATCTCCATTTCCAAATGATACGTGGTTACGGGCACGATATTCAAAAGGGCTTACGCATTGTTTATACCGTGATTAGAATCGAGGACAATGATATCGAGCCGACGATAATCGTAATAACATGGGAAATACATGTATCTCAAACCCTTGAATTGAAGGTAATCCATAATAGGTTGTACCGCTGAACAAGATATATTCCCAGATAGCGAACGAATTTTGCCACATGTTGATATGGAATTACACTCAATACTGAATTAATCGAGATGTTGAGAATATATTCGACTACATTCGCGCCCACATAAGATCATTCGTTGAGAATTTTTGAGTAATAAGTCTCTTGATAGAAACCAAATATACTTATTCAACAAAAAAAAATAGAAAAAAAAATTACGGATAGAGAAATTTTCATTAAAAATGGCGTAACTCACTTACGGAGAGAAAAATTCAGTAGAAAAAATTAACGTACCCATTCAGTAAAATTTGTTGACTCCTTAATAAAAATTATCCAGACGTGTGCATAATTTTTGTTAAAGCCACTGAATTTTACTATACGGTTGGGTAATTTTCCCCAAACGTCCAAAATACCCCACGATTACCAAATCAAGCGGTAATTTTGACTTTAAAAAATCCTCTCCATCCAGTTGACAATTACATAATGTTTATTGATTATTCTGTCCCCGTATTTATTTTCTCCGCGTAATATGAGAAATCCATGTATCCCAAACACTTGACAATAATCGTTCATCGATAACAGTTCAACGATTGCACAAGAATTTTGCCAACTGTCAGTGGAAATGTGCACCTGCGTCCATCTAGATCGTTAATTGGGAAATAACAATTATCGGTGAGCGTTATTTCCGCTCCGGCAGTTGTGCTCGATATTCCAAAGGTAAACTCTCCGAGCCCCGATTGTCCATCGATGACCACTAACGACGGCTAATGGTTCGCCTATATTTACCCCCCCCCCCCCCCCCCCCCCAACAAAAACAAAAAAAAAAAAAACAAAACAAAAAAAACACAGATGGAGATGGAAAATGACACACTGCAAAATGATATGCTGAGCTTTTAGTTGCATTTGAATGAACGCATTGAATATGATTTTTCATGCGATCCTATCATCCGCAGATGATATATAACTCCAGACTTTTGAACACTGCCGGTATTTCTCACGCGTTCATGCGGTAAAGCGAACGTCAGGAGTGCCATCACAGCTCTATAATACAGTTTACGAGGTTTTCAAAAGTGTTGAATAATGCGAGAAATGTAACAAATAGATATTTTCATACTAAAGCATATGCTCCACTAATTATTCTGTCAAATAAAATTCATGGAATATCAAGTTAAATTAAATTATTCCTTGTAAATATATCATATGAATGATTTTTCGTATTTCATTTTATTTTACCCTCGACGCTAGAAAATAATTAGAATCTAAAATTATTTATTCCTTCTGTCGTCATTTATAATATTAAATATTTTTAATTGTGCATTTTTTCTGAACATTAATGGAATTAATATTGACAGTTTAATTGACACTATGACTACACGGACAGAAAAATTCAGTAGAAGCTACCATTCCTTTATATAATCGTAACTTCAGTGAAATTTATTTACCCCTCTCTAAAAACTATCCAGACGTGTGCATAATTGTTGTTAAACTGAAAATACTAGCCCATTACCAAACTAAATGGTAATGTTTACTAAAAAAAATTCTCTCCGTATGAAAATTCTCTCCGGAATGCTCGTCTGCATTTTACTGATTTTCTTTTTCTAAATCAAATTACCTGTCCTAGTCCAAATATTTCAATTTTCTTCCAACAGTACAGCCGTAAAAAATTTTAATGAGCCCTCATTACGAGAATGCCCTCCAAATCCCGGAGATGAGACCGAAAAATACCCAGGACCTGGAGTACCTGAGGATGAAATACTTCTCGATCTTCTCACTCTCTCGAGAATGATTGCGGCGTTGAGCAAGAGCGGAGAAGAATTTACCGCGGCATTACCTTCGTCTGGGACTCGATAAAAAAAAATTGGTAAAAAAGTGAAAGAAGCCAGAGAGAAAGAGAGAGAGAGAGAGGAAGGGAGAGAGCTCTATCTCAACCCTCACATTTCCTTCCACCGTGACTAGACACGTGTGTGGCTGTGTGGATGGCAGTGAACGCATTTAAAACCGGTTCGTCGATCGTTCCACGAACCTGTATGGCATATCGGATCCGGGTAGTCGCTCTAGAGACGCCCGCAGGAACCCAAGGGTTTCTTTTTCCGTCTTCTATGGACTTCCGTGACTCACGGATGTGTCCCGGATTCCCCGCTCGAGACCCTTTATTTTTTTCTCCACCCCCCGTCTTCATTTTCTCCGCCCCCCCTCCTTCCCCTATCACTCGCGAACTTCTTCTTGACAAGCACGAGGCAGCCATTAAAATTGATATGAGGCGCGCCAGGACGACACGAGAGAGGGCCAAAATGTGTATAAACCCCGGAATGTCGTAGTTCACCCCATGAAAAATTTTCAATTCACCATTTTGTTTTTTTTTACTTCTTTTGCAAACCCTTTGCCTGATAAAAGTACATTCGTCTTGGAAGAAGCTTTTCCCTGGCTGTTGCAGTATTCACACCGTATTTTCCCCGCCATCAGAAACGCCGAGGCCTCTATCTCTCCCTCTCTCCCTCTCATAGAGCGATAAAAGTGGTGTTTTCCTACAGTTGAGTTTCCGGTCCGTCGATTCAAGATGCACACAGACACATACATACCAATTCTGATATCGTTTGGGATTGAACTTTTGCACGAGGACGATTGCCAAACACACACCCCAATCCCTGATCGACCCTATGTGGCTTTATCTGGCCTGATACTTCACTTTGGCGACGTTACAGAGAGCCGGGGTAAGGCATCAGAGAGTGGCTCGTATTTAATTCACGCCTGAGCGATCACTGCGGCCTTTCAAAAGACCTCCAACTGTCTGAAACAATTTTTGTCTCTTTTTTTGCTTGCTTCTCTTCAGCTATCCATTTCACAATTTTTATAAATATTTTCAAGGACCGCTTTTCTCGCAGTCTCTGTACACCTCGCTTTGATTTTAAAAAAATTTTTTTCTTTCATTTTTTCTTTTCTTTTGTTGTAACTCAACGCCACAGTTTACAAGGCTTTCAGGACTTGGGGGAATAATGCGGAGGGTGGACTAAATGTGGTTTCCGGGCGAACTTGTCGCGGATTACATCCATGATATTATAAGTCTCTTGGCCGGTATTAAGAATTTATTTAATTTATTTTAATTTAATTTATTTTATTTTGGTATTTTGGTCGAATTGTTACCAGAGAACAATTAATTAATTTAAACTGTCGGTTTCAATTTAATGCCAGACATTTGTAGGGATTGTAAATATTCAAGTGAATATTTTCTTGAATTCGGGTTGTAATTAAAGACTATATTTAATAAAAAACTATATTGAGAAATTCTCTTCTGAAATTTAGGGATTGATTTTTTTTCAACTCAAAAGTATTTCATGAAAAATTCACATTTTTGAAGAATATAATGTGAAAGAGTTCTAAAAATAATTGAGCGTTGTAATTATATAATTGAAAAGTTGACTCTCTAATCGGCTATTCCCACTCTCAATAATTTTTTTGTTTCCTCTCGATTTTCCTATTTTTACAAATAAACCTCGAGTGTCTCCACTTTCTTCGCACACTCTCGCCCTCTCTCTCTCTCTCTCTCTCTCTCTCTCTCCCTCTACATCTCACTTTTATTTGTCCCCTCCCCCTCGATATTGAGTAATAAAAAATTACTGCCTACGCGACTCGACTGGAATTTACTAAAAGGTGATACCGGTTTTCTGCAGTAATGGAGGCAGAATAGCGCGGGCGGCGGAAGTGACGTCACGTACAAAATGAGAGAGGTCCCCTCCGACATACACGGGCTTACATGTAATCCAAGACAATGTGAATTGCATGCACCAGATATGTTGGGCGATGCTGCGCTCATGCTCGGTTTTACAGTGGTGAGGTTTCGAATATAACACCGAAAACCGCGATCATCTTCGATGCTGAGATTTACAGGTGTATTCGGGTTATGAGGCTTGAGGATCAAGGGGACTTAGCTCGTATATCGTTGAGGGATTCACGCTCTGAATTTGTATGCATTTGAGTTCAGTTGGCTTGTCGAGATGAGGAGGGTTTGTATCAACAAAATAAGTCAGATTGACATTGATTTCCTGGGGCGTCGCACTCTAAAAAGTTAATTCGCTCGTTCGAGTGCTATCCACTTCCACTCAATAAAGAATATTCTACCCCTATTCCTATTTTTTTGACAAAGGAGTTGTTCCACTAGTGAAATAAAGAAAGAACAAATTGAAAATAATGAAAAAAAATTGTGTCGTTGATTTTTTACGTGAGCCGGATCTTTTGAAAAATTTCAAAAATAATCTGTACAATTGTCTCCACAATTAATCACAAATTTTAATATTTAATGACCAAATTCCTCGAAAATTTACTGAACTGATAATGAACTTTCTGTTTATAATATGAAAGAAAAAAAAATAATTTTATGAATAAACAGAGTAATCGATAAAACCGCTAAAAAAAAGTTTGTTGTGTGATTATTCCCAATTAACTAATTGACCCTGGGGGAAATAACGACAAATGACAATGATTTCAAATGCTGAATTTTTCATGAATGTGACGCCGATGTGAAATACATCGTTATTCACTAAGCCACCGTAGAAAACCGTGAATCTACAGCGAGGAAACTCTGTAAATAATTGAGTTTACTGTGCGGTGCACGGAGGGAAGAGGGTAAAGTGTAGGTTTTTCTTTCTCTCCCTCTCCTCTGAGAGGTCTCCCCAGGGGGGAAAGGAGGAGGTACGTTCACTACAGTGGGTGGGATAATGTTTATGTTTAGTCTTTGGCTGCAGCTCAAGTTTAATACAGAGTGCAACGGCATCCGCACTCTCATTCGACAATTTCAATTCGCTTCTCGTGTTGAAAACCCTCAATTGAAATTTCCGAAAAGCATTAAAACCATCCACTTATCTTCAAATATCCAGTAAATATGCATATTAATAACATGAATCGAAAAAAAATAATTGTGCAAAAAATTATTAGTAAAAAAAAACATTGCGAATTTTTTCTTCAATTTCTCGGCACCAATTCACCAAAATTAACTAATATCCATTTTTCGTGTGCTAATGGATTTTCAATTGAAATCCCCCCCGAAGAAGCCAATTACATTGCACTTCAATTTTATATTCGTTTTTACGTTCTCGTGTTTTTCTTTCTCAACATTGCGAAGCTGCTGTTGCAGTACTCCTACCGCACACCGATATTGCCTCGTGTTCAACGTCTCCCCGGGGCTGTTTTTTTCTTTTTTCTTTTTCATTTCTATCCTTCTTCTTTTATTGATTGGCAACATTATTGTCGTGGAATCGTTTTTTTCCCCACGTGAAACGGATTCACGGCCCATTAGAATCCATATATTTGTCCGTGAGGGGAGGGCCTGCGGTTGCAAATACGCATTGAGTACTATTTTTTTTTTTTCCAACGGAGTGATTTTTATTTCAGACCAGCTGTACCCGCAATTATCACGCCATTATCAAACCAAGTACTGGCACATTTTTTTAATCTTCTCCCGACGGAATACTTCAGCCCCCAAGAAAGAGATTTATTCGCGAACGAAACCAGTGCGTTTTTTTTCCAGTGTTAACTAATGATTTGTTTATTCCCCAAACGAAAAAAAAAAAATCACTCATTCTATTATTTATTTTTCCGACTAATTTATGCCCTAATAAAGCCACTTATCCATGAACAAATCCACTGATTTTTTTCTGTATTTAACTAACGATGTGTTCATTGTTCAAAAAACGAAAAAAAAAATTTCCTATTTTTTTCCCCGTTCTTTTCATTTGTCAATATTCAAAGGTCTGTTGACATTGGCAAAATAAAATCTCCCATGACGGCCACTATTTTCCGCTCAATCGGTGGAAAATGTGTGCGATATCACTGAATATAGATGTTAACCAGTGAATAGTGAATGTCTATCAAGTAAGGATTCTGAGACACGTTAGAATGAAAGAAATTCAATGGATACAATGGAGTAACTGTACCGGAGCGAAGGGGGGGGGGGGGGATGGGAGGGGGTTTCGCCGGCGTCCGATACGACTCCCCCGAGGGTTATGATGCAATGGGGTTGTGGATGCTGACACACGTTGCACAGAGAAGCCAGTGGCTCAAACGGATTTCAATTGAATGTCGTAAATGGAGAATGAAGAGCCGACGAGCGATTGTACAAATTTTTCAATGGTAAAAAAAAAAATCTACTCACTGCATGTAAAAATATCCCCCCCCCCCCCCACTATCAAGTGAACTTTATTAGCATCAGGTTCAATTAACCATCGAATTAATTAGCTAAATTTACCTGTTGATAATGCAACAAGCATCGAGTTGTTCAATTCTGGGGCAGCAGTAGAGGATTAAAGGATTTGAATTGAAATAAAAGAACCGAAAAAAAAAAATAGGAATCAGGGGGAGAGGGGAGGAATTGAAAAGACTCAGGGCATTTCCGTGACGATTTGCGGCATTAAACAGGTCTTTTTCACGGTTCATGAATGATTCATTGGGCTTGAGTCTAACGGGAGATCTTGGTGATTAAGCTAAGTGAAGTAAATTAACGAGAACAGGTACATAGGGACCCCGGCCAGTCCATTGGATACTACTGTGGAGAGTGAGAGAGCGAGAGGGAGAGGGAGAGCAATAGAGAGAGAGAGAGAGAGAGAGAGAGAGAGAGCGAGAGAGAACTAGGAAGAGGGATAAAAGTCAGGGTGAGTTTGTTACCAACATGGGCACAACAAGGGAGAGTACTGGGTGTCGCTGTTACCGATATGTTGCCTATAATACACAAGTGACTTATGAATATTTACGCTCGTTTGAATATGCATACCAAACTGACAATGTATTATTTTTCCACGACGGAAGATCAATATTTCACGGATATACCTGTATATATTGTGAAATGTGGTGTTACACGTACGTATTCCTAACAAACGTCGGTGGATAGACCGACGTTTCGGTGAACTATTGGAGGAAGGGAGAGGGAAAGCCCTCGGACGTGACCGATTCGTGGACGATGGGCTAGTGGTCTACGCCGCCTCCATTCGTTTCCACCCTCTCTCTATCTGTTCCCCCCTCCTTTTTTAGTTTTTTTCAAGTTCCCCTCTCCCCCGCCCAACCGCCCAATTTTTTGCCCTTTTTTTCCAGCTCATGCTTTATCGCTTGAAATGTACGACTGGGGTATCGAGGCGTCAGCCTGATAAAATTTATCGTTCGTGTATTCTCCGAAGGCCCATTATTCCTCCATGACCATTAGTGAGCGACACAAAAATTGAAATCACATTTTTTTTTGAAATTTTTTATTATTTCTAAATCCCTCCCCTCAGTGTCAACCGTGTCTTATGTACGTGAGCTATTCAAATTTTCACTTCAGAGATCGCATAATTTACGCAGCCCCTGACACATTGGATTTCCATGCAAAAAGGGTTGCAGAATTTTTTTTTTATTTTCATTTTAATATGCATCCTTGGAGTCATTAAGAGCAGTGACGGGCATTTTCTCGGGGGGACGCAAGTGAATGGAGGGGCGAGGGAGGGGGGGGGGGGGAGGTAAAGAAGGGCTTTCACACGTCACTGTGAGGCGAAGAAAAGAAAAAAAGGGGGGGGGGGCGGTATTTGCCGGATAAGCGAACTGTTATCAAAGAGCCCCAGCGAAAAAAGGTAATTCTTCATATTAAAAAATAATCATCACTCACCCTCGTCGTCGATGGTAAAAAGTCCAATGCCATCGCCACCTCGAATGCTGTATCCAATTTTGGAGTCGGGCCCCACTTGATCGCCATCTTTAGCACGCACACTAGTCACTAATGTACCAACTGGTTGATTCTCAAAGACACTGGCTGACACAATTAAATCATCAAAAATTGGCGCTTGAAGATTCTCATTCACATCAACAACTTCGATAATGAGCATTGTTTCACTCGATAATGAGGGCTCACCAAGATCTTTGGCGATAATGGTGAGTGTGTGCACCTGACGTTGCTCAAAATCCAGATGTTGCGCTGTACGAACAGTTCCGGATACTCGATCGACCTTGAAATAGCCCTCACTATCCATGGCATCAGACAAGAAGTACTCAATTTCACCGCCATTACCCTCATCAGGATCAGTAGCTTCGACAACAGCAACAACACACCAGACGGGCACATCTTCCCTTATTTTAACTGAATAACTTGACAAAGCAAAACTCGGTGGATTATCGTTGATATCTTCAACCGTAACCCGAACCAAAGCATCCGAATAAAGTGATGGTGATTCACCAATCCGTCCACTATTATCACTAGCACGAATTCTAAGTTCATAAATTTCCTGTCTCTCGCGATCTAATTTACCAAAAACACTCAAAATACCAGTTAACGAATCCACTTTAAAATCTTTAGTCTCAGTAACCAAAGAATAAGCGACTCGTGCATTCTCACCAAGATCAGCATCAGTGGCATTAGCACGAAATACCTGTGTACCATTAATAGCATTTTCTGATATCCTGAAACTGGCTAATGGCTTCTCGAACTTGGGTGCGTTGTCATTAACATCTAGGACTGTAATTGGTAGCATTCGTGATGATGATTTTTGTGGCTTGCCAAGATCATAGACACTGATATTGAGAAAGTACTCACTTTCTCTCTCTCGATCCAGGTAACCAATGATATTTATATCCCCAGTTTCCTGATCAATACCAAATACCGAATCTCTGTCGCCGCTGGATATACCGTATACGAGTTTACCATTGTAATCGAGATCGCGATCTTTGGCACGTATTTTCACCAGTGTCGTACCAAGTTTAACGGACTCATTGACTTTTATTTCATTTGGAAAATCAATGAACTCAGGTGCATGAACATTGCCACCATATCGTCTGGGTGTCAGTGATTGATTATCATCCTGTGAGGGTTGATCATTCTTCTTGGCGCTGGCAATAGCCTCAGCAAGACGTCTTGCAACACCAGTATCAGTGCATCTTGCAGCAGTATCACTGTCAAGTACTTTGCCCTGTGCAACAAGATTTCTCTTGGCATTAACCAACTGTACATGAATGACATTGACATCGGCAAAGTGTGTGCCATCAGTAGCTGTTAAATTGACATACATGTCATTGACAGTGACATCAGTAAGATCGCAAACAACTGACAGTACACCACTGGATGGATCAAGTGAAAAACATGTATCCTCATTGGATGACTCCATACGATAATGAATTATATTGCCAGCATCCAGGTCAATTGCTGATACTGTAATAATTTCTGAACCAATCGGAACATAACGCGGCACACGCACCAAGCAATCGATCTTCTCAAATTGGGGACGATTGTCATTGACATCGCGAATTTTGATACGCAACTGCATCTCCGTTTGTCGTCTATATGGTAATCCCCAATCGCTGGCTCTAACCGCCAATACATAATCGCGCTTCATTGTTTCGTAATCAATGAGCTGTTTTAATTTTATCACACCACTGAATGGATCAATTTCAAATGGTACACCATCAATATTATCAATGGAATAAGATATGTATGCATTTTCACCCGAATCCTTATCTTTCGCTGTTACTTTAACGACTGTTGTCCCAGCTGGCTTGTTCTCATCCATTTCAACTGTCATTTCTGTCTCGTCAAATGTCGGATCGTTGTCATTAGCATCCACAACATTGATCTTAACTTTGGCGGACGATTGCTTTCTGGTGCCAGTATTACCCTGATCAACAGCTGATACAGTTAATGTATAAAGTGCTTTAGTTTCAGCATCGAGTGTTACAGCTGTATACAGCATACCAGTATCAGCATTAACATAAAATTCACCACCCTCATTGCCGCCAACAATCTCCAACGATACCAATGCATTTTTACCCTCGTCAGCGTCAGTGACCTTAAGCTTGATAACTGGTGTATTAACTGGAGCTGTCTCAGGTACACTCACATCGTATATCTCCCGACTGAATACTGGTGCATTGTCGTTAACGTCAGTGAGATGAACTGGCACGATTTTGTGACTGAATCGCTGAGGTGTACCCCTGTCAATAGCCCGCAGTGATAGATTGTAACCCTGACGCGCAGTCTCTCTGTCCAAGAGATGAAGTATCTCGATACTGTATTCACCTGGCCTTTGTCCCGGTCTTATTCTGAAGTGGCCATTTGGATCACCACCAACAATGTCCAAGCTCGCTATTTCACCATGTACACCCTCGTCTCGATCCACCACTCGCACGATCGCGTACACATCGGCATTTGAATTCTCAACAATGTCCGGTAGATGATTCACGTATATCTCCGGGGCATACAGATTTACCTGCTGTACCCTGATTGTGACCCTCGCTGTACTGGCACGATTCTTACCAACTCCACGAAACAGTGCACCCCTGTCCTCAGCAAAGACAACCAGCTCGTGAATAGCTCTCTCTGCATACCTGTACAACAAATTATCATTGTTAGAATAAAAATTAACAACTTGAGAATCATGTCGTGTTATCCTATGTTAATACTGGAATATTTAACGTTATTATGGGTCCAGTTGGATGGAAATTTTAACATGCACTTCCTACTGGTACTACTAATTTCCAGCATCGACCAGTCTCTGGAGAGCCCCTTGACCCCCACCGCCCACCCTGTGCCCAACCAACATGATCATCGGTAATGTAAAATGATAATAAAATCTGACCTCAGTGGCCTGGTGAGCGTGATGACCCCACTGACTGGGTGCACAGCAAACTGCTCAGTCTCCTCCGCAAAGCTGTAATATATTTCACCATTTCTTCCTAGGTCAGCATCCTCAGCGGCTACCCTGAGTATACTACGGTGAAGTGGTGTGTCCTCTGTCACGGTTTCTTTGTACTCAGTTGGAAAAAATAATGGGTTGAGGTCATTTGTGTCCAATACAGTAACAACCACTGTTGTTTCAGTCTCAAGTACTATTTGCTTATTTCTAATGTCCTTCCACACTGTTGTTGCACGCACCTCAAGTACATAACGATCTTTACGCTCGCGATTTAAAACATCAACATTACCAGTGCGTGTCCGTATGAGGAGAAAACAAAAATCGCCGACAATGCGCTCTTCGGCTTTGAAAAATTTATCCCTATCGCCACCCACAATACGATATTTAATATCAATACTCCGAAGAATGGAGGACACCAGCTGTATTCCCATTCGATTTTCCGGCATGACGTAAGTCTTGCCAATTGAATTCTCGGATATTGAGACATTGTAGAGTGGTTTTGTGAAACGAAAGTCCTGAGGTGTTATCATCTGCGACACCAATGATCCACCAGGATTGCTCAATGGTGGTGGTGGTGTTGTTGACGGTGTATGGCCACCGGAAGACGCTGAATCCAGTATGGCTGCCATAAACCACAGCCATAGCCACATCCATGACCAGGCGGACAAGCCACGCCACTGCATCCTCCACATGTTGCTAGCTCATCCTTCCCATGCGTCTGCCCCCTCTGTACCTCCTTATCCGCAGACAATCCCCCACCAACCAATGTCCGTTAACTTTTTCGTCTTCACCTGTAACGAGAGCAAAAAGAAAAATTTATATCGTTAAATGATAGTGTTCAAATGTCCTTATCACTCTAATGCGACAGACACATTTGAAATGTCTGTTATCGAACAGGTTTTTATGTTGTCTAATGTAACGATTTGTTTCGCCTATGCTCGGAGGGATTAAGTAATTCATGTAATCGCAGTTGTTTTCCAACTCTCATTTCATCTAATCTCAGACGCGGGGAAGGAAAAAAGACTATTAACTCCATTGGAATTATATCGCCGAGAGTTTAATGAATGAAGGAAATTAGATGAAAGGGGACACGATCAAATTCATATACTCCTCATGTTTAAGCTGTATTAGTCCCTCAATATCTGCACTACTTTGGGCGTTTGTGTGTCCAACGGACTTACCGATAGTATTAGCCTACTGAACTCCCATTACGTAACTCTAACAGTCGGCCAACTTGTGTCCTGTATACTTTTTACCTCCCCCCCTTCGCCGAAAAATCCCCGTCAGCAATTTCCGATAATCGTCTTTACCTATTTCTCGAGTAATTGCTTCTCAACGAGCTTTCTCCCAAGGAAAGAAGCTTCTCCAAAGTGACTCATGATTTTATACCCCCAGTTAATTTTTTTTTCTCTCTCTTTCATTCGCCTGCATTGAATTCTGTTGCAGACACTGGGAATCAGACAGATTCGAAAGCTTGGTAATTCGTTTCGTCTTCGTTTTTTTACTCTCCCTCCCTCTCCCTCTTCTTCAATTTCTCATTCGTTTCTTTCTGTTGTTTAACCATAAATCGATTTAGCACAGAACCGCTCGGTAGTAGGGATATTGGGAGGAGAGCACAGCAGCTGGACTGCTACG
Source organism: Psyttalia concolor (assembly GCA_030522845.1). Classification (NCBI taxonomy): domain Eukaryota; kingdom Metazoa; phylum Arthropoda; class Insecta; order Hymenoptera; family Braconidae; genus Psyttalia; species Psyttalia concolor. The sequence goes on from JAPYZM010000831.1 coordinate 55,864, forward strand.
ATAGAGAGGAAGGGGAGAGACTGTCGGCTGAAAACGAGTTACACGGGAGCTTCGATATTTTACGGCGATCGTTAACTCGTGGAACATGGAACGAGTAAGTGCACGATCGGCGTGTCCTCGCGCGTTCAAGGCTCTCCACCCCTCTCCCACTCTCCACCCGTCCCATTAACTCGCCGTTTCAATGGTTTTGAATGTATGAAGACGACTGGAATTTCAAAATTATCGTGAATTTTTTTGGGGGTTTTTTTTTTTGGGAAAAAAATCCCGGGATTGATAATTTTCGTGGTGATTTTTTTTTTTTTCGCTTTCTCTCGTCTTTATGTCTAGGCCTTTTATCTCCTGGTGAACTGGGTCAGTGGTAAATTACGAGTGGCCCAGAACTGCACTTCATCCCTACTGTCGACTGCTTCCATTCCTCTCCCTCTCTCTTTCTCTCTCTTGATCAGACCAAAAACTTGAAATTATTCAACTGCCCGACGAAACTGAAGAACGAGTGAAATCACTCAGTCCGACGACAGTGACAATTCTTCTTCATTCAATATCACCGGCAATTTTCTTCGAATGTTATTCAGTAGTGCACACAATTGGTTCGGATTTAACGAAAGGCCGACCAATCGTCCATTGTCATCATCCTGAATAGACGTATTAAAGCAATTAATCGTCGGAAAATTCAATTGTTGAGGACCGTGAAGCCTCCACCCTGTCGACCCACGGCCATTGTTACCCCTGAATGTTAGTCAATTCGTTTAACTCGGGCTTACCGAGGAATTTTATATGGTTTGTTTTTTTTTTTTTCATTGTCACAATCAATAAAAGTCTCCATTCTTTGATTATTTACGAATGTCATTTCCAGTTCAATAAAGTTATTTTCCTCCCGCAATTTTTCTCCCACTGATGACACTACGCGGAGAGAATATTTCTCCCACTGATGACACTACGCGGAGAGAATAATCAATAAAAATTACCAGCGAAAAAACCTAACGAATTACATTTCGGAACATTATCTAGGGGTGAAGTTAAATTCTATAAAGATTCTACTATCTGTTTCGTGAAAATTACTTATCCGTCGGGGTCCCCTGGCTAGTCATGAGTCCCAGTGAGGGGGAGCTTTAACAACATATTCTTCAATTTTTCTGGAATGTTCCATAAAAATTTTTCAACATCCAAAAAATTTTACATTCTAGGCTATAATGATACCGAAAATTTTTGTTAGATTTCCCACGTTCCAGAAAAATTACGTGACAGTCCTATTTTTTCGGCGACAGACCGCAGAATTTACAGAATGTTACCAATATATTCTCTTCAA
>JAPYZM010000832.1:0-32332 GCA_030522845.1 Psyttalia concolor
TTCATCTCAATGTGTCGGAAAAGCACTTTTCAGTCCGTCAACGCAAAGCAGAGAGTGACTGAAAAGTTACTTTTCCGACACAGCGTGATGAAAAATATTGTTCGTAACTCGTGAAAAAAGTGGTTTTTGACTCGTGGAATTATACCACTCGCCTTCGGCTCGTGTTATATATCAACCACTCGCCAAAAACCCTTTTTTCACTTGTTACGAAATATACTATTTAATATTTATCAACATCATCTTGATCGTAACAATAGCTTTCAGGCAAATATCATAATCGCGAAAGACTGTTTCCCTCTTCACAACAAAACTATAAAAATAAAGACAATGTAGAAACTGGTGAAGGAAAATAAGAGGAACATTTCTCCTGACGAACAATTTTCTGCGATCAAATTTTCCAGAAACGATTTTCTGAGGCACAAGACTCCGGTAACAATAAAACCCCAAAATTCGATAATTTTCGAGGGACGGAAGTACGATTTTGATATTTAAAAGTGTTTTTAGTTTTTCATTTAATAATACCACTCATTGGAATAATTTAATATTTGCCAATATGTGACCATTCACAAGAGGTTGCCACCTCTCGAAGATCAAACAATCCACGTATAAAGCCATCTAGTGGTTTTAAAGCTTCAATAGACAATTTTTTGTGCTTAGTTAACCATAATTTTCTCTCCAAAATTTGTATTTTCACCAGGCACGGTGCGGATACCACTGCACCTGCAATCATCCCACGGAATGCAGTTGGGAAACAATAACAATCGTTTTCCAGCTCATCATCGCGGCCGAGGGAGAAGATGGAGGGCCCCACAGCCCAGGGGTCATGTATCCTGACAAGAGGAGGACACACAGCAGCAGCACCAGCAGCAGCAGCAGCAGCAGCGAGTACACACGTGGATATGAGATTAATCCTGAATAATAAATGTCTCACAACGATAGAGCAGGGCATGAAGCCCGTTCGCACACTGGGACAATGAACGAATTCATTCATTATTTTGTTCCTCACGTTTCTTTTTTTTTTTTAAGAGTAGATGAATTTTTCCGTTCTTCGATGGACCAATAATCTCAAATTCAATCCAACGGCATTTTCTATTATAATTTGAGGGAGATTATTAATGTAATTGAGGAAAATAATACAGGGGTATATGTGTAATGTCTAATATGTGTGGATATATATCCGAATTGTGAGAGCAATCGATGTTAGGCTAATATTCCAGAAGACGCCTAGGGATTAAGGTATTACCGTGCGCCGGTTCGCGAAAACAACAAATAATCATGGTGCTTGATTATTTCTCCTCTTTTAATGTACATTGTGCGAATATTTGTGTTCCTAAGTAATGCACGTATTTAACGTCAAATTGTTATTATTATTGTTGGAGAAGAATGATTGTGTCATTACTGATGGTGAGATTATAGTTGTAATGTTGGAGTGCATTTCGAGAATTCAACTGATTTGTGCTTATTGAGATGAGATTTTCGGAATGTATAGTTGTACTAAGGATCTCTCTTTTTTTATGAAACAAAATATTTTATTGAATTTAGTTAAATTTAAGGATAATCGGTTGAGGGGGACAGGCAGATCATGCTCGAGGGTATTCCAATTGGAATTAAAATTTCACTTTTCAATACTTTTCTCATTATTATTAATAAACCAATGCTTTTAGACGTCAATTTTTTTATGTCAACAAATCAGTGATCACAGGTTCCACATGTATACGAAGTTCCATGAATTTTGGAGATTTTTTTTCCTCGGGGTTTGCAGTTTTCCTGACAATAATTTTTGGTGATAATTTCACAAGGAAAATGACCAATTTTTCGACATATTCATAATAAATTCAGTACGTACTCCAAAAGTCCGAACCTTCCGATGTGTATTGTCCATCGTTTGAAGAATACGTGGAGAAGCGGAGAAAAAAACACTTTTGGAACTATCCCGGTGCACCAGATTATCCTTAATCATTTATACTTTGACTGTTACTGTGGAATTTGATGTAATTCCACACTTTCTATTGCTTGAATAAAGTAAAGGTTGTAAAATATATTTGGGACGATGGTAAAAATCGTACCAAATAGAGGATACCAAAGAATATTCTCCATCGAACTTGATAAGATTTTTCCAATCCTCTTTCTACGTACTGTGACGTTTTTATTATCAAGAAAATGAAGAAAATAAAGGAACTCAGTCACTTTTTTTAGCTCATACAATCAATGGCACTAGGTCAATCCCATTAAATCCCTTGCCCAACCTTCTTTTGGAATAAGAAAAAACTCTAAATCTAGTGGAAATACTTCTCGAGAAACAGATAGAATGAAATTAAAACAATGATTATTAAAACTCTGGGAAAACCAAACGCTTTTTAAATTTAATACAATGAAAATTTTAGTCATTAGTGCCGAAGCAGTATGACTAAAATCTGTAAGATATGTGTACAAGCGTGTAGTTGAAAATTTCACGAATGGTCGAGGGAATTGAGATAATCAAGACATAACTTAAAAAATTGTAAAGGAATTATGGGCTCTGTGTGGATCGTGGGGCTGAGGTACTACGATTGGACTTAACTGTGTCGTAATAAAATAAAAACATCAACGGAAAATTGCATAAATGTTCAGATAAATTCAATAAAATGAAGTTTTGGAGATAATGAAAAAAAAAAAATCAAAGAACCATAGTTCCGTAATTATCGACGACATGTGTCGAATTCTCTGCTATGATTGTATCCTGGATGATGCATATTAATAAAAGAAGTACCTAATTTTTTATTTCATCGCATATAATAATTTATTTCATTGTAAATACAACGAGTGAAGTGAGTCAAAAAGTGGAGTGATCAAACATACCAGAATCAAATAATTAGAAGTAAATGCTCTCAATAAAAATATTGAATAACCCGGGTAAGTTTTATCACCCCATTTTAGACATTTTTAACTGGTCCACGGGAGCAGTCTCTTGAAACGACCCCATCGTCCCGGATCAGGGAAGAATTTCAGGGCAACTTTTCCCCTGCTCTGATTAACAACACTCCAAATGGCGCAGGCTAATGTCTGCGGCTCCATACGATCCGTGAAGAGTTTTCCCTGAGGATGAGAATGAAAATCTTTCTATGGAATAGAAAACATTGTTTTTTTTCAAGTGTTCATTTCTTTACTTGCAAATGATCCATCTCGTGTTGAGCAATTTTCGCTGGCCATCCCTCCGCCTTCCACGTGAATTTCTTTCCCGCAACATCAAAAGCATCAATTTGAATACTTTTAGCGCGGGGCACCTGCGCAATGTAGCCAAATACACTGGCGCAAGCCTCGGGATATGAGTTTGTGCGAAAATCGAGTATTTTCATTTTTGGATTTATGAATATTGTCAGAGGGACCACTTCCACGGGCTGACCCGCCGATTTTGTACTCTCGCACTCTTCTACTTGTTTAGTGGTTGTCTCTATCGCAAAAACTTGGGCGGAGACACCAACTTGCGGAGCTGAGAGACCGTACGCTTCGTATGTTCGCATTGTGGAGACTAAATTGTCGACAAACTGAAAGGCAGAGGACAATTGAGTGAAGATTGATCACACGGAGACTGGAGGGGAATGATATTGCAGATAATTTTTGTGGTGTCCTCGTATACAGGGAAAACCATTTAGAAAATTTGTCCTGACATTTTTTTGTTGCTAAATACGTGATAAGGGGTGGTGATATCTCGAGTATCGTTTGCCAAATATTTTCACGGACTCAGGCATTTTTTATTCAACCAAAATGGATGGAGGAGTGAGCCAGGATAAATCAGTGGCTTCCCAAATATCATGATAAATTTGAAATACAATTTCTGGAAAAGCACACAGGATTTATGAGATTTTTCAGGTGCTTTACAGTGGATGACAGGGGTTGACTGTGGATTTTTTAAAGATTTTTCCCTCCGTTTTATGAAGATTTCGCAACTTCACAGGTTGCAAGCGGTTTAAGAAGTTGGACGAATGGACGATTTCTCCGAGAATTCATTTCATGCGTTTTTTCATCGCTGAATATAATTTTGGAAATATCAAATAAATAATCAGCCGTGCCTTTGATCTTAGTCTTAGAATCTTACTCGTTTGAAATCCGCTGTTGCCACGATTTCCGGCTCCACAGGCTCAGCTTTGCCACGCAACACTGGATCTCCTATCTGACACACGTGTTGGTAAGGGGGTGTGGGGGTTCGTGGGGGTTTAAAATAATTGTAGAGCGCATTTCCGCGTTTGATGATTAAACATGGTGATGGATGATGCCGAGAGAGACACGAGAAAATCACTTTTTCCCACATCACTTCACTGAAACGATAATCGAGATCAGTGTTATTGAATATTTATTTTGTTTATCATGGATTCACTATTGTGAACACTTGGATAGAAGCACATGGAGGTTAGGAGTCGACTTTCCAGCCGGTGGCGTCACTTTCCAGAGACTGACAAGGAAGGAATCGCTATTACGAACAGCTTATAACTCGATTACCTCGGATACATCTGTATTCATCGTTGATAACATAGATAACGTGATTACTCAATATTATCACGACTCATAGGCAATTCCAAAACGCGATTGAGCTGTGCATCGCATTTTTTTTTTATCTAGTGCGTCAAATTAATTTTCATTTGACATTTGAAAAGTACAAAAGTCGAATAGAAAAATTATCAGAATCTCTGCTTCATCCATAGACTTTACTAATTTAACAAACAAATCAAATGCTTCCTTTGCTGAGGAGAGACGAATAAATTGAAGAAGAATTTATAAGAATTGAGGGAGGAGATAAACTCCCATTACCCTAAATTTTTAATTAATTTATTCACATGAATCATAATCACCCTCAGTTGCGTACAAAAAGGGAAAATATAATGAGTGTTGGAATATCATTTGAAATACTTTATTTGTTCATCAATAAACTGATGCTTCTGAAATAGCTCATCAAGCTGCGCCACCTGATTCTTCCACTCTCTATTTTACATTTATCATTTATCATTCCTTCATGTTACTTTTACAATATTAACAAGTGACTAGGTAGTGAGAGACAACTCCCATCCTAAATATTAATCGTTATAAAACAAATAAAACACAATTCAACGCAAATCGTAGGCACATGGTTGGTACTTGATTGATAACTACAACATTTTCTCTTTTGTCACTAATTCCTGAAAGCGTTTGTATTTTTTTCGTCTTAAGGTATAATACAATGTCTCTCCTAACTGAAAATTTTCGAATGAACAGAAATCAAAGAAATGCTGTATTTTCCCAACGCAACGGACACATCTTCCTCAAAGTGGTAAAACGTAATCACTCAAATGTGATATGTGCCCTAAATAGCCGAATAATGAATGGTATTGGCCCAAAAATTAATTTCTTCCCGAAGTATTTCCTACTAAATCAATCCATTACGTTTTACAACTTCCACAATCGAGATCGCATTTACATCTGAGTAAAAAAAAACGATTCAACATAACTCGTCCATTATTTTCCAATTTCACAGAATTAAAAAATGACGAGTCCAGCAACAAAAGAAAAAAACCTGGGATCACCGGATATCCGTGCTCGTCACCGCACGCCTCGTCAACGGTAAAAATCCCAGAATAAAAAAGAAGTTACGAGAATAAAAAAAAAAAATATTGTGGCATTAACTGCGATCTCGAATGCGTTACAAACACACTCGGCCATTTTTTTCCAGTCCCCCAGCATTCATATTCCCCCCTTTTCCTCACAAATAAAAACACATTCATGATAAAATTACAAGAATAAAAGTCGTACGCGCTCATATTGCTTTATACACCTATGTACAACGTGGTAATACGGGACTGTCATTTATTCGAGCAAATTGCAATGGAATTTCGATGTAACGAAGACAAAAACTTGCGTAGGTGTGTATGTGTGAGAAGAAAGAAAATCTGGAGGATAAATAAAATGAATAACATATTGAAGGAAATGATGAAACAATAATCAAATTATGCTTGAGGACAGTCCCAGCGTTTCGTCGTATTTGAGGCATACAATAATACTAGTGATTCGTATTTTCTTTTTCGGCATAGATTAATTATTTTTTTTGTCCCCCATTTTCATTAATTTTCTCTAGCTTCAGGTATTTAATGATTCAAATGATCAACTTTAGTATCTACTAAATCGTGTAAAAATGTACACAAAAGCTACGAGGTAACTCGTTTTGTCGTACTTTTTACATTTTCAGTCTCATGGAGTTCTTCCGCAAATTCATCTACATATAATAACAAAAAATAATAATGATCGGCCACGTGAACAATTTGCTGTCAGAGTTCTAACTACCCCCCAGTCCCTCTCTCATCACCCCCCAAACTTTGTCAATAACATTTGTGCTATATTTCAAGGGACATGGCAAATTCTGCGGACAGCGGCTCATTGGAATTAAAAAAAAAGGCACAATCGTCGATATTTTTTCGTTACATATATCGTATTTTTCATTTTGTTCGTCTCAAATGGCTCTTTGTTGCTTTAACAGTTTCCACTAGCAGTCTGACGGATATGGAATAGTAATTTTTAACTTCATCGCGAGGCAACAAAAATGCACCCAACCCAGATTGATATGTGGTTTTTTAAATAACGTGAGATGGCGTTACCGAAGGGCGTATCCCTGGGCTCTTTCGTCGTCACGAGCTGCAGCATCTTCGTGTCCCACGAGACCGTTGAACCCCCATATTTCTCTCTCTCTTTCACTCTCTCTCTCCCTTCTTCTCCCTCTCTATTTTTTTACATTTACGTTTTGCTCCTTTTTTCTACTTCCTCTTGCTCTCTTCGCGAGCCACTCACTCACATTCTTCCCTTTTTCTTTTTCTACTTGAGACCCTTTCTCTGTCGCGCACACAACCATTCGGTTCACGCTCTCAATACAATAAACTATCTTACTATATAGGAAAGCATTGATTGCTGAGTTGGAAGGGGTTTTTCATCATTTTCGATCAATGTGAAAAATCAATGGATTCTTTCAGATTGTTTTTGTGTATGTGTGTGAGTGTCTGTATATTCTTTTCCCTCGGATATAGAGAAAGAGGGTCAATAAACGTATATCGTTTTAAGCTGATCCTTGAGTTCTGGAGGAATGGCACATGTCTCTGTCTCTGGTTTTCTCTTTACGAGACGTCGCCAGCGCCCACCAATGTTCTTTTTTATGCCTTTGGCAAAGCCCGGCCGGTCCGCCTGGAGTCCATGTACGAGAGTATCCTGGAAATAAAAAATTCACTGTTAATTATTTCAAATTTCGATTGACAATTTTCAGGGAAGTTATCGTGAAATTATTGTGATATTGGGAGGGGATACAACATTTCTCATCCCCCTGCTCTACTCTGTTCTCCTCTGTTTGGTTCGGTTTTGTTCAATTTCAAAGTTCAGGGCATCGATCTACCCCTGACAGACGGCAGGGCCCCATTGGCTCTTGCAACCCCTCGTGTATACAACTGCCATTTATTTCCCCGGTAGGTCTCATGTGAAAGCAGAGAGTGAGAGACTCACTCGTCATTTACAGCCCTCACCAGTGCAACGATCTGAGGGCAACAGACACCGGCTGTGAGCCCTATAGCTACGGCTGATCGATAAAAACATTCATTGCATTTTTTTTTCAACAGTTGGTGCGTTGAACTCACGAATATCAAGTGATCTCCTTTGCATTGAAATACATTTAATACTGTACAGGTCTCTCCATAAATAAAATTCACGAAATTACATCCTCCGGCGATGTTTGCTAAAGAATCTCACAATAATTCATCTTGACATTTCGTTACCAAGTCGAGGAATTAATTTTCATTCAATTTACGGAAATTTTTCAGTGATAAATAACGACAAGTGTTTTCATTGCGCCCGAGCGCACCCACCGATCGTGACATAAATATTCCACAATTTACTCTCAAAATTCTCAACATGTTAACGAGCGTTCCGTTATCATTGAGAAACCGAATAAGGAAGTGAAACCTCGAGTCGTTTCTGCGGCTAGAATTTTGGACTCGACCATGGCCCCCATATCCATTCTGTAAGGGGGGTTTTGTCAGGATAACATAATAATTTGATTCACTGCTTTAATAATAATAATGATAGAATTTAATAAAAGTAATAGTAATGCATAATGATCTCTCTTCACACCCGACTGATTGACATACCACTCAAAAACTAAAGCGTTAGCCCTGTGTTACTGAGGTGCTCGGATTTCGGCTGCACGTAACCAAAAATCGTTTGCATAATTTTGGACATTTCTTTTTTTATTCCCCCTGCCAATGAGTAAACGCCATTGAAATCAATTACAATCTAGTGTTGCACAATTTCTCAGTAGAAATAAAATAAATGTTACAGTGATATTGAGGGTATTGAGACGGTTATTTCGACGTCCTACGCCCCTTTTTCTCCTAGACGGAGTGTCCGGGGGCTCGGAGGTCTGGCGAAAAGCACCGAAGAGAGAAATAGAGAGGGACAGAGTGAGTGGGAGAGAGAAAGAGAACAAGAGAGAAAGATAGAGACATGCCCAATGGGAGATTACTCAGGGGGAGACTGAGACTGGGTGAGAAATCGGGAGAAGGCGGGGGATTTGAGTTGGGTTTCAACTGGCATAAGATGTAGATACGAAGAGAAGAAAAGAGGACACGGGGGAGGTGAGGGACCGGGGCGGATAGGAGCCACTGGCACACACAGCTGCCGGTGTCTCCCCCTTGACTGGCGAATGTCGGTGTCGTGTTGGCCGCCCACCCACGCTAAATTTAGCGACACGCTGCAGGGCAACTTGCCACCAAAATGACCACGCACGACCGTTTATAGTCTCCACTGTTCTATAGCTTTCAACTGTCGTCTGGCTTTTTTTTTTTTCCTCTCTTCGTTTTTGCGATGAAATTCAAATGCTACCGGCAAATCGATTCACGTCACACTGCCGAGACTCATTTCAGACGAGTTTAATGGATCACTTCAGTGACGAAGCGGTTCAAGTTGGTTTGACTATTCACGCAGAAAAACCTAACTATAAGTGTAATTTACTGAGCATAATTTAATGAAAAATTGTCATTTACGTTTTCATTTTTACTTCAAAGTGGACTGCTCATTTTTTTCAATTAATTTTACACGAGGAAGACAGTAGAATTTTGCCATCGCCGTTGGACTCTGGGATATTAAGAAAATATAGTTTACCGCTTTGCTGGTGAATTTAAATCCCCCCCCTCCGGGTGGTCTATTTCATTGGCAGTGTCTTTCCACACATTTTCTGACATTTCGTGGGGTAAATTTGATGGATAAACTCCTGCCGACAATTGAAATATGCTAAATCTGACTGACAAGTGGAGCGTGAAACGGTGAAAACTGTACGACAATGGCAACGGTGTCTATTTAAAGTGGGGAGTAGTTATAGGCGTTTGGTTGAAGCTCGTGGCAACGCTGCTGCGATTGTGTGTGAATATATATAAATTTTTTTTTTTCTATTTCATTTGCTCCTAGTGGCCCGTTAAGGTAGACCCCACACTATTTAGCCTACTGTGTGTTGAAGTGCAATGTGTAGAAGTCTCAGGGCTCTGTCTTTCTCGACGCGCGCGGCACGCGAGGTCTCGTCCTTGGTGAATCGATACCGCCGCGAAACTCATTACCCAGGCCATAGTACACGCGTTATTTAATGATCCTCCCCTTCCACCTACCGCCCCCCCCCCCCTGCCAAATATTATTTCTCTTGAATTTAAATCGAGATTTCGGGGGTTTACACAAGTGAATTGTCACGTCAGCTGAATCGGCCAAAAATTTACGAGATTTTTCTTTTTCAATGTTTGACGATCACTTCCGGGATTTATTACGTAAAATTATCGTCTAATGAATTTCATCTCGGATAAGGCGGACAATTGACTCCTGCCAAACGCGTAAATTTTACAGTTGTAAACTAGAAATTCTAAAACGAGATAATGTTATTGGCACTAAAAACCAGTGTCTGTCGGTGGTTGGTGGTCTTAAAAATTCACACGTGATGAGCATGAGTGTTGTTCCAACTTTTATAAACATGTTTTTATTATAATCGAGTGAATAGACAACAGACAAAAATCATCTCTCCGAATGAAAACATAGCAGGGGCGCAATTTAAAGGATTACCCAGTCTCTCGTTTGCGACTTGTTTTGATTTCTACTGGGCAGAGGGATTTCAGACATTTCGCACCAATCTAGTCAACTGTTGATCCTCACTGACTTGTAAATCGATGGTAATTTTTTTCTACGACTGGAGAATTAATTAATTTGAAATGGTTTGAAAACATGATTAACTTGAAAATTAACGTTTTTCCAGATTTTTATTTAAAACGTGGTTATCACGAGCTTCGAGAGGATAAAGATTGAAATAAAATGTCTCAGGTACTCATGGAGACAGCAAAAGAAGCAAATTTTGACGTTTAGTGAATTAAAATAACACGACTAGCGGTCGATCTATTGAAAATAAATCATAAATTTAGAAAATGCTTTTGAGCTTGTTCAACGTAGAAAAAAAAATACCATAACTTCCCACGAGTTGAGGGGTAACGGATTGCTTCATTTGACGTAGAATAGAATTAATTTGAAGGGAGATGTGGAAACTTGGACAGAGATGTAAAAGAAAACTGAAATAAATTAGTCTATTTACCTGGTCATTGTACAGTGTATACTGTGGCGGTGGCGTTAGTGGTGGATAAGGCGGTGGAAATTGCCAAATAAATTGTTCACCAGTTGTCTCGGCAACAAATGTCGTATTCCCATCAATAATACCATTACTGAGCTCACTGGCTGTTATAATTGCACCATTATTAACAATACCATTGTTACGTATATCTTCACGAGTTGTTATAACAGTTTGGGCTGTTCCAGTTGTTGATACAATAGCCGATACTGGTGTTGCTGTCTGCACCACCGATGGTTGCTCCGTATGTACCTGATCGTTTCCATGATCCTCCCTCTTCCGCAATTTACTGCGGACAAGACGGATTGCAATCATCGTACCGTTGCTCCCGACCATTTTAAGGTAGAGACGGGTCAACTTTTTTGCTACGTTGGAAGGAATTTTTTGGCCGTTTCTTGCGAATCCTCGAGCTAGTCGAGAATTCTGACAATTTTCAAAAAAAAAATATATATATATATAAATGGAGGAAAGATAATTTCAGAGGGAAGTCTCAGATTGACTTCGATATATCACTTTCAGTATTTTAAATTGTCTATTTGTACTTAATTCAACGTGTAAAAACACTTGGTCGAATCACTTAGTCAGGTGCACTCAGTCATGTAGCTTCGATAACGTCTTAACTTTCATTTATAATTTATTTTCCGTTCGTTTAATTTAGCTGGTTAAAACGAGACACCGTTTTCTCTCACTCACGCAGCACAAACACCACGAGAGAGTTGACTAGTTTTGTAAATCCTTGGTCTTTGTCCTAACTTTTTTGTTTACTCATTAGGGGTTCTTCTGTTAATTGAACTAAATTGTGAACTTTGCTGCTCTCATTGGATGGAACTTTGATAATTTGGGGCTACGTCGAACTAAACCGATAGGTAAATTCTCCTCCCTCACACGTTGTGCGAGCTGCAGTTGATTCACCACGGTGAACGTCGACGTCTACCACCGTCGCCTCGATACTCATGTCTCGAGCCAACGTGAGTGGTTTCTGAACCGAGTTGAGGCGGCAAGCAGCTCTTTATAGGAGCGAGTCTGACGTCATGCCGCTGAGTGGTGGCGATTGGTGGAGGGCAGCGAGGAGATCTACCAATAAGGGTGAAGCGTGGGGACTACTGTTGGTCTTTCAGCGGTGTTTTAACAAAATTTTATCGGGTTTTTTCAATTTTTTCTCAATACATCAAATCGAGAAAAAAATATTTTTTTTTTATCGGAAATTCCGGAGAGAAGAATGATGAAGAAAAACCTGGGAAATTCCTTTTTCACCCAGGGATTGATGGAGAATTTCATTAAAAATTTAAAGACGAGACTCTCTCATCTTTCATACACTACAAGAGCGAAAGATTCTCTTTCCATTGGCCAGACTGAAGGAAGATGTGTAAATAAAAACGCATTATTTTCGCGGAAAATTGAATAGGACGAATCCTAACAGTCAATTATGTAATTGAGGATAAAATCTGCTCAAATTGTTTCCTTGCAATCAATTTTTCATAATTCAAGGAGTCGGGGGAATTTCGTCATTTATGAAGAATCGTAGAAAAAAAAAACCGCAAACGCTGAGTAACAGATATAAATAAAAACAAACCGTTAACTCTTGCGTGATTAGATTATTTTTGTTTGTGTTGAGCGATCTACGAAGTAAAATTCTTTTTTTTTAAGCACAAATCTAACGGTTAATAGGGAAGAAAAATTCTGGACGAAGTAAACAAAAGTGCGACGCAGTAAATAATATTATTACAAAAATTTCAACAATTCCCCCAAAGCAACGATGCAATCAGAAGATGAAAATCTTTCATATAGCGTACATTCCTGTTATTCTATTGATCCACCAAAATGTGAAGAAATTTTCCAAAAAAACAAATTACGTTGGTGCGATAGAGTGTCGCAACTCATTGCAACGATGACCGTTGGGAGAAAACTCGGGAATTTATCTGGACGCAACGCCCTCGATGGCTCAACACTCGAGATTACAGACAGAAACAAAGGGAGAGAGAGGTGTTACTCCCAGAATCGTGCAATTGACGTGAGCCGTTGAAACTTATATTACTTACATTACATTTATTTTTTGGCATGCCAAAACCGAATATGCAATTGAGTAAATAATTTGTGCACTCGATAGTTACGAAGAATTCAATGATTTTAATTAATTTGACGTGTGAACTATTGGCAATTTCATTTAGTTATTGAGATGGAATGCAATGACCCTCTTTGTTATTGTTGTTATGTTTCTCCCCTCGGTCTTCACTCCACTTTATCCTCCGCTAAACCTCTACCTAATAATTTCATGCAATTTGCTCCCCCCGGAGCATTGAAGTGACTTCCGATGGACTCGTAGGCGCCAGAGATGGATAATGTAATTTCACTAATGAACTAATAATTCGTCAGACGGTAAATGACTGTTTCCCGGCAGTAATGGGAGTGCAATGCCCAGTAACGCTCGTGGGGTAATTCTCATTGCGATTTTATCATCTCTATTTTTTCACCCGGTGGATTCCGTGTGACAGGCGATTTTAGTTGAAAAGGAGCGTAAGGAGGATATAATGAGGATATCAACGTAGCATTAGAGTCTATTTTTGTCCTCAGTCCGGAGGGGGTTGGCGGTGGGTGTAGCTCCCTGGGGTGGATGGGTCAACCCTTGGATCACGCCCCCCCAACAACGGCGAACAAAATTGTGACATTGGAATAATATTAGCAATGGATGGGAACAGCAATCCATTAGTGATGACAGCTAGACGTGTATTATTAGGGTATGATTATTAATTAATACCGTAGCGGGGACCGGAGGATTCAATACGAGGCTTTACCGGGTAATTATAGACGTGATAATTATTTTTAATTTGCATTATGTCGTCTGGAGATTGGGGATTTTGTTGGATCATTCTGACGTCGATTAATTAGTCCGTAATGAGTAGTTATTTCTGGGGGAGACGATCTCCAATTGAGAATGTAATTTTTTCGTGTGAAAATCAAGAACAGATTTCTTTTGCAGAAACTTTCGCCTGTATTGTGAGGATTATTTTTATCACTGAACGAGTAGTTGATTCTTCTGGAGAATTTCACGTAGAAAATACTTTTTCTACTCGCGACTTTTTTTTTCAGCAAACACGCGGTTCATGACGTAACGGAGAACGTGCCAGGCTTCCTCGAAATATTTGTATAGTTGGACGTTCCGTATTGATAAAAGATGTACGTCCGTGGGGCCATTAAAAAATAAATAAATAAACGAGTTAGCGGAGTATGGATTTTCGTGAATGCTCCTCCAGTGAGAGAGCACTTGCCAATATTATATGAATGAAAGAGAATGGAAATCCCGAGTTTGGTGATAATGGGGTATTTATAGATGATGATGATAATCGATCAACGAGACTGTACAATTATCAATGAGAGATTGTGATTGACTAATTTCCTGCGAATTTCATATTCCTCAAGATAAATTATTTTATCACCTCGAAGTTGATGGGATTAACACGATATTGGAGTATCCATTTCCGCATTTAATTATATCGTTAGATTTATTCTCAGTCGTCAGTAGCTGTCGTAACTTCCGTTAATACTCAATCGTAATCAATAATTCCTTTTTTTTTTTCGAGAAAAAAATCGACAATATTCTAAGCAAAAATTGTGATATTGCGTCAACGAGAGTGAGTCCGAATGACGAATTTTGTAGATGATTCTTCGAGACAGACCGAAGTGTTGAATAAACAATTTTAAAAAAAGTAATTGGCGATGTTTCTCGTTGTGCTTCGTCGGCTGTGCGACCAGCCATTGGGATCTGATTTGGTGGGGGAGATCGACGCGTGTCTCGAATTCGGATGGCCAGGAATAAGACACTCGTGCGAGACATTCAGGCATTTATTTTCACGTATTTTTATTTCCACAAATGCCACCTCACTTTTATTTCAGTTTTAAATACACTATTGTCCGGCCATTTTCTGATACTTGTGCGTCCACCTCAGGAGCAGACACCACTGACATTTTAAGGTCTTGCAATAAACAAAGGATCTCTGTGAGAGTTATTTTCCAGACGTAATCATAAAAAAATTTTGTAGTTGGCTCAACCGATTTTTTTATGATTTGACATTAAAAAAAAATCAACCGACAAGAATTTTTTACTGCAAACTTTCGAAATGCAGCAGTGACACCCCCTGCCATTTTTTCTCAAAGAGTTTAACAAATAATTGCAGCAATTATACAAATGATTCATCTGAGATAAATGGCGACTGACTCATTTTTTTATAACTGTTGTTTAGCTCTGGGATTTGATTTAATACTATCTGATCTCGTTTCCACAAATTGCAGCTGACTCAGTCTGAAATTTTGGGAAATGCAGTGATGTCTCTACCACCTGCGCAGCAGATTATCTCTTTCCTCAATGAAAAAACCTTTCCTCGTACAATAATATGAATTCCACCAAAAAAAAAAAAAAAAAAGAAAAGAAAAACAAGCCACGGTCAGATTGCCACAGTACAAAACATATTGTTTCTCCGTATTATTCACCCAATCCTTACATATTTGTTTTCATTTACTTCTTTATACGAACTGGAATTTCAGTACGTTAGAATTCCCTAGCTCGAATTACGTGCGACTAGATTTTGAAAGTTTGATCTGTTGTTTCGAGATTACTCGCGTCTAATTTATGACAAACTGATGATTAACCCAAGTATATAATGAAAGCAAAAAACAATGTGAGAAACCTGTGTAAATATAATTATTATATTTCTGCGTGACGTCTATGAGATGTCACGTGAAATTATCGGAGCAATCAAAGTCTACCTGTTATGAAAACGAAGATTAAAGAGCTAAAGTATTCAATCAAATCAAGAGTTTGAACAAGAGCGGTAAATCAATTGTAACGGCGCCCCGAAAGTGAAAACATTATTCTCAATTGGGGGAAAATCATCTCATTGTGAATGAACAAACGCGAAGAAATCTGCAATAAATTCAGCTCAACAGTCACCACCTGAATCCACACAACTTTATTTACCAACTTTATTTCTCCAGCAATCAGAAAAAAAAACAGGCGACGTGTTTACTCCTCTTTCTCCATGCTATCCTGACCTCTCGGTCTCGACCAAGTGTTCAACCGCTCTTGTTTGATAGGGAAATAAGTGCAGGGTATATGTGCCGGCCAATTATTCCATCCAACGTTCGATGTCAATAGAGTAAATTCGTTAGACATGTCATAACAGAAGTCATTTGAGTCAACAATTACCTGATTGTAACGGCAAGAAGAACAATGATCACACCGACCAGGATCATAGCAATTAGAACGCCACATATCATGTAGACACTATCCACGGGTGGATCTACAACAATTAAAATAGAAGACATAAATTAATTTATGCAATTTGTGTGAACTAATCGATGTTATGATCGATGAGTCTCTCGATCGCCTCCGGGATTCTGGGTTAGTGTTACAGCATTTGCATAATGATCTTTTCAACGCGTCAACATGCATATGGAGTGATAATTCAGCGGTCCATTTTTCTCTCTGCCATGATTTTTTTATTGAGACCCTTCGAAGTCAATGTAATTGAAATAATGGCACAATAACCGACAGTTAAAGATTGTTCATTACATGGGTAGACGCTTCCTTTGTCTCATTGAAGACGCAAAGTCTCTAGCCCAAGGCAAGGTTACATCGTTTGTACCGTCTCCGACCTTCCATTACTCACATAATGCGCAAACCAGAGGTTGCGATGTTGCGAAAAGAAGTGAAAGAAAATAACAAAATGACGTTGATTAGTTTTAAAACCCAAGGACTAATATTCAAGCTGTATTTCATTCAGCTTAGTCTTCTTCTTCTTTATTTTTCAACAGCAAAATTTAAAAAATTCCATTTACACCAACTTTTGCTTCTTTCAACGTATTTCAAGCTGTTGGGTGAATACATATCGTCGTGATTCAGCCGTCCGTGTCCTACATGAGAGCCTCGAGTGAACGTAAGTTTCTTGAGAAGATAGGTACAATGAGAGTGACGAGGCGAAGCCAAAGGTCTACCAATCTTTTCACTCAGGATTTTTTTTCCTACCATTTTTGTGTATTCACATCTTTTGTAGTATCAGTGGGGGCTATCCCGGGTCAAAAGCCCGCGGGTTTCTGCCTCTCAATGAAATTTGAATCGAGTGCATATGTTGTTTATATTTTCTCAACACTTTGTGATATTTTATCTCTTTATCTGATTTTATTTTTTTGTTTGTTTCGTTTTAATTTGCTTCTTCCTCTTGGGGCTCATCGCCTTACTGGATAACCTGGACGTTTCTCACTTCAGTAATGAAACATGTCCAATAGTCGAGAGCGTAGAAAGTGAATGGTTGTGGCACGCTCACTGTTTCCTAATGAGAACGTTTTCCTTTTTTTCAAAAACAATTTCGCTAATTTCTTCGTTGCATGGGACAATCGTTAGCGTTCAAATTTCAAATAGAAGCCCCAAGTTTTTGTGGTATTGATGATGATTATATCATCGTTGATGTTGGTGTTCGCGAGCCTTGAGATAAAGTCACGAGTTTGATTTTGAGAGCCACGTGATTTGATTTGTTATCAAGATCAAGTTCAGACTGTTGGGGAATTTTCATGAGCAATTAGTGGGAAGAAATATTTCGAGGTATTCGGGTATCGAGTGTTAGATGAAGTGGCGCCGGTGAAATCCGAGTTGAGGCTGGAGATGATAGAGAGAGTAATCGCTGATTGAATCATTAGATTGCCGAGAAATGGAGGTTTTGGAATAGGTTTGATTGATTTTATACGCAAAAATGTACATTATCGCGATGATTGTGCTATCGATGATTGAACCCTCTATGATAGTAATCAATTCTACAAAGATTTTACAATCGAATTTTTCGGTTTTTTTTTTTTTACAGAGAGTGAGGAGTTTCTTTGCAGATTTGTCACCGCTGGAAAAAATGTAATCGATACCGGAGAGAAAATCGAAATAGCTCCCAAGTATAATTCAGTTTGTGAACTAGCGACGTGCAGGCGAGGTCCATTGCTCCCGTGCCGAGCTCTGGCCCGATCAAGCTTGTCATAAATACATTTTTTTGCCCGTCTCAAAATAGCAATTGATCTCGAGATTTGTTTTCACTGACGTTTGTCAGTTCTGCTTCGTCCCGACGAGCGAATCTTCTTCGCAGACGCTATTGCATTGACGTCCAGCAATAATAATAATAATATCACGTCAGTCATTATTTTGGCTCTCGTTAAATTCTCAGTCAATTACTGGGATGACTAGACAAAAAAAATCTAACTCCTTAAAAATGAGATAAAACGACTAATAAACGAATTATTTTTCCATTTGTCTCATTCTGCGTCGACAAGACCAATATTTTCCACGAAACAATTAATAGGTTTTTTACAGGAGAGTTCAATGCAACAAGTCATAAAATTTTCATCACCTTCTAGGATCAGTGTATTTTTGTCTAGTGGTCCCTGTAATGATTTTTAATGTTTCCGTTATTAAGTGATCAATGTTCAAGTGTGAGACCAGCTCTTATCGAGTGTTGGCGAACTTTATCTAAATAATCACTCGGAGTAATGTAGATGCACGAAAGAATGTACGATTCGTGGATAATGATGCTACGTTTTTTTTTTCTTTCAGATTGAAGGATAAAGTAATAACCGATTTTGAAATGCGAATAAAATGTTCGCACGCTCGCAGTTATATACATATCAAAGGCATAAAGTAGGGTCAAGTGAACCTGAACCGTCGGCAACGACACTCACAGTTCCAAGCCGAGTGTTAAGCGGATTCTATATGAAAACAGTGGGTATATATGTATATTTTTTTATTTCATTCCACGGGAGATTGAAATCGGTTTGAGGCAGTAGTCACGAGAAGACGATTAAGTTGCTCGGACGGTTCATTGACATGAGCGTCAACGAGTGGTAGCCGAAAGTATCATTGCAATTGGTTGAAAAATAAAAATCACAGGATCGACTGAAAAATTGAACTGAGCAAAAAGTAAGGTCAATCGAGTTTCAGAGAAAAAAATCTCTATTTTACAAAATTTCATGAATTTCCAGTTGAAGGGCATACGGAGCTTGCGAATAAAACGATGAACTCGCTTTATATTCGCCGAGAACACTGAGTCCCGGACCTAGACGACGAAATCGATCCGGCCAACCGCAGAAAATACTGATCTCCCTTTTTCGAAGTGCCCTCCTATCATTCTGTCCTTCACGTTGTCATCTCTCCCCTACTCCTTTTGAAAGTAAACCCGGACCTAGGCAAAACGGAAAAGGGTGGCCCCTGCAAAATTACACGTTATATACTACAGTAAATTCCCAAATGAAAGTCTGCCAAAACTTTTCAGCAGGGGCTGGAGGGAAATTAAAATTTCACGTCAATCTTTTCTGCCATCAACGCGAAACGGCCAGTAAAATGACTCACGTCTGGTTGGAAAAACTGAAGTTTCAGGGGAAAAAATGAGTCGAAAACTCAACACGAAAACTTATACTTTCTACACGGATAGTACTGGTGTCTCGAGGACGAGTATTCAGGGTCGAAGCACCCGACAAAAGCCCCCGAGAATAATAAAAAGGAGAAAAAAAATCTCTCTAATTTAGACTCCATTATTTTATTTTATTTTTTTTCCTCTCCGTCGAGTTTGAGTTTTCGGGGAACGATGACGGTAACAAAAGAACAAAACATAGAATCAGATATTTTGAGGCTCACTGAAGAAATAACCGATAGTACGAGTGAGTTATAAACGTATAGAATGGAGGAGAGAAAATGATGAAGCTCTAATCTATTTCCGTTTGCCCAGCGCCTGTGGCTAGCGCACACTGGACTCCTTCGTGACTCAAAACGATAACATTTTGGCCCCCAACGTGTATGTACAGCAAATATTATCCATCAAATGGGTATCGGTGTAATTCACTTTATTACACTTCCTCGGAATTAAAATTAATCTTTTTTCCAATTTGCAAGACGTGCGTTCGTGTAACAAGAGGCTGCGTCAGAAACGATAGAGAGAAAAATATAAGCTGTTTCCGCTTCTGGTGGAAGGTTACCTGAGAACCTCACACATGCTAATTCAATACTGTGGCCCCGTTCACGCCAGACGTCATGATAGACGGTTAAGCGATAAGGAAGTTCCCTGAACCTTTTTTTTTTTCATAGGTTTTATCTCCGAGTCTAGTTTCAAACCAATGAGAATCGATACCAGCGAAAGGCTAGAATTTGAGGTGTTTAGGATTTTTTCTGTAGATAAACGTCCCATCAAAAAAAAATTGAAATTTCAATTTTGTGAAAGTGAATTAAATTTAATATCGGGTCCACCTAAAAAAAATCCACGTCCAAGTGAAAAAAAATCTGCAAAAAATCCAATAAAATGCCGTTTTAATTAACCAAATGAGAAACGTCGATCCAACAAGGAGCTCAACAAAAGAGATAATATTCTAAAATCCCAAACCCATACGGAGAAAAAAAATGGGCCGAATCGGACGACGAAAAATTAATAATACGATAAATAATAAATATTCACAACTCGTTCATATTTTTCTCAAATTGAGAATAAAATATAACAACGGGAGAACGTCTTGTCGTTTCTCAAGTCAAGCCAACAGGTTTTGGATCCCAATATTTTACATTTCAAACGAGAAAACTATTGACTTAATTTGTCAAAATGATTGCATTTAAGAAATCGCGTTCTAATTATTAAAAAAAAAATATATCCTTGCCGTTGAAAGCTGTCGCAAATTTCTTGAAGAATGCTTTTCCTTCCTGAGTGTACAATAATATTTCCTGGTGAATTTTCCGATCCGCGAGTTGCTTGATATAAGTAAAATCGGAGAAAAGAAGTATTTTCTCTCAGTGCATTGGCTTTGGAATATTGAGATAGCCAATAAACTCAGCTGGCCAAATCGCGGGGGTGGGCAATATTTATCCGGGGCGAAAGTGAAAGTTCGCCATGAATAGTTGGGTTACGAGGACGCTCTCAAGCCACCAGATATTCGGGGTTGATGCACGCGGAAATGTTATTTCCCGTTCGCAATGTTTATGTATTCGCCAATTTTAATGATACGTGAAGATTGAGATGGTAAATAAAACGGCAAAAATGCTTTGAGCGAGTGGAGATGAAGAGGGGGGGGTCGAAGTTGATATCTTGATGGGGATTTTTTTTTCCACTTTTTCGGTCTGGGGAGCTGAGGAAGAGATTGTGCGGCACTGGCTGCAAGATGATCCAATGCGTTCCCCATGCCTGGCCCTGCCTTTTAACGCATTTGAGGCCAAAGGGGGGCGCAGACGATCCCAAGATATTATTATTCTTAGACTGAATAAAGGCAGAGCAAGCGTCGAGTTCTTCTCGTTTGACCATATGCCAGGTAAAACTCATGGGAAACGTTTGGAGGATGCTGCAGGCGAGCCAACAACTCATCGGTAGGGCTCTTTGATCGGCGCACATCTCAAAGTGACCCTGACATATTTCGGTTTATATTGAATACAAACGTTATTGAAATTGATTGGGCGATTATGGACAGACTTAGTAACCATCCGATCTATCGAACAATTACAGTCATAAAAATTGACTGTAAATTCAAATATTTTCCCAACTTAAAACTGATTAACGTGTGAAGTTTATTGACTCAGTAGTTTTCCAGTTGATCGTTAAAAAAACAGGACAATTTTTTTTATTTTTCCATTTTTTCTCAAGAGATGAATTACTTTGGTCTCCTAATTATTAGTTCATGAGCTAATTAGTTCCATTGTTCTCCGAGGACTGACTAGTTTTATTTTTCTATCTGCCCCAGTGGAAACGTTTTCCTCGGCAGACGCGTTCTAATGACGGAAAAATTTCAGGCTACCACGCCTGGACGATCACGAGGGGGATGAGAAGTACTGTCGTCCAGTGTGACACCCAGTGCTACTCTCACACCGGACCATGCGGCTATCACGTGGGACAAGTCAGTGCCCACGTACAACGGGCATTACGAAATTTTCCCACTGCATTATCGAAGCCCCGTGACACCGACTTCCGTGTTAACAAAATGGATCGATTGGCCTATCGAGGTCTATTGTATTGGACTCAGCAGTGAGTCACATTGGAGAATTCCACGGATCAAGTCACCCGTCTCGCACGTGTCTCTGCATCCCGAGAAAAACGGTCAATGAATAACTCAAACTGGAAAAATCGAAGCTAATGGCGTAATTGAAAAATCACATCAATAACAGCAGTTGACAAACAACATCAGCCATACCCCGGCAACCAAAGGAGGAAGATCGATAACATTTCTTCTCCCGGTACCTGAGTACCGCATAGCACGAGTATAAACAGTTTTTTTTTTCCCTCTGTGAGCAATAGTTTTGCAACAGACATTTTGCATTTAAAAGTTCATAACAATTCATCACTCGTTGTTTCTTTTTGTTTAACGCCTGACAAAATTGGGGATCGCAAAAGATTGAATTTTTCTCCTGTCGCTAGTAAAATATAAATCTAAGAAAGGACAAATGATTGCCGCGAAAAGGTGTAACAACCTGGCAAAAAAAAAATACCCGAAGAAAAACTACGTCACATTCCCTATAATTTGTATGATGATTAATCAAAAATCGACGGATATGCCTGAAGATATATCTGGCGCAAGATTATTTATTTATAACCGGAATTTCAAAGAGCTCAGGTTCGTTGGCCACTGGGACACGGATGCGCCAATTACGCGTCATTGAAAGGCTCCCGAGTAAACAAGATTGCTAACCCAGTGCATCGACACGGTCATTATTGTTTTTATTTTCATCAATTCCCCCCCTTCGATTTTTCTTCAGCAGAGTTCACCACCATGGCATCCACGAACCTGAAGAACCAGCTTCCCCTGACACCACAACATTATGAGAAAGAAGTTGGAGTCCTTCGGGTAAGTGCAGCAGAATGAAAGCACGAGAGTATCCTTGATCTGTTTTTGTTGTTTCACATTCTCCTCCTCTTTGGATTTTATCTTGTTACACTGAGGATGATACGAGTGGTGAGCTATTTATAGATATTCTTGTACAGGTAAGTGTAGTGACCGCAATGCAGAATTATTCGTACAGAAATAGCGAGCTTTTAATCTACAAGTGGGATAGGGTACACACCGGCCCCATTACATTATCGATATGGCTATTAATGTTTTTCTAATGTGTTCTTTTTTTTTATATTAACGGTTTATGTGATAAGAGGTTTTCAGGCAGCTTACATGGAGTAAAAATAACATTTTCTCCCTAGTAGGATCATTTACCATCAACGAGAATGATCACTTTAGTATAAGATAATCGAATGAAATTGGAAGCCGGGAATTACCCGATGTTGTAATCACACACGTCACATTGCCAAATGTCAATTGAATTAAAATTCCACGGGTCCATTATTTTGTTTACCTTCGTATTAAAAAATTAGCGTCAATTTTTCCATGCCTCATGATTACTATGACCTTCGCGCAAACTTCCGTGACGACAAATGCTTAATATTCCATTAAAACAATTATTATTGTAATGACAGTGGTAAAATACTCTTTGACGTTCGAGCCCACAACCTCTTTTTTCAGCTTCCACCTGACTTCCAGATGTATAAGCGAGCTATTAGAGGACTTCCGCAGTAGAAGAAAAATTGGAATCAAACTGAATACTCTACACGGAGAAGGATATTCAAGTGAAAATTGCAGTTCCGTTTGCATCGCAAAATTCACGATTTTCAACAAAAATTATGCCCACATCTAAATAGCTTTTTCATCACGCTGTGTCGGAAAAGAAACTTTTCAGTCACTCTCCGCTTTGCGTCGAGCGACTGTAAAGTGCTTTTCCGACACATTGAGATGAAATAGTATATTTCGTAACAAGTGAAAAAAAATGGTTTTTGGCGAGTGGGAGGTTTATATCACGAGCTGAAGGCGAGTGATATACTCCCACGAGTCAAAAACCACTTTTTTCACGTGTTACGAACAATATTTTTCATCTCAATGTGTCGAAAAAGCACTTTTTAGTTACTCGACGCGAAGCCGAGAGTGACTGAAAAGTTACTTTTCTGACACAGCGTGATGAAATATACTATTTCATAGTGGGAGTAGGAGGTTTATATCACTATTTCATATCAATGAAGATGCTCCGCTTCGCGTCGAGTGACTGAAAAGTTACTTTCCCGACACAGCGTGATGAATAGTATATTTCGTAACAAGTGAAAAAAAAATGGTTTTTGGCGAGTGATATAATCCCACGAGTCAAAAACCACTTTTTCCACAAGTTACGAACAATATTTTTCATCTCAATGTGTCGAAAAAGCACTTTTCAGTCACTCGACGTGCAGCGGAGAGTGACTGAAAAGTTACTTTTCCGACACAGCGTGATGAAATAATATATTTCGTAACAAGTGAAAAAAACGGTTTTTGGCGAGTGGGAGGTGATATAATCCCACGAGTCAAAAACCACTTTTGTCACGTGTTACGAACAATATTTTTTTTTATCTCAATGGGTCGGAAAAGCACTTTTCAGTCACTCGACGCGCAGCAGAGAGTGACTGAAAAGTTACTTTTCCGACACAGCGTGATGAAAAATAATTTTCGACACATTGAGATGAAATAGTATATTTCGTAGCAAGTGAAAAAAAAATGGTTTTGGGCGAGTGGGAGGTTTATATCACGAGCCTAAGGCGAGTGATATAAACCTCCCACTCGCCAAAAACCATTTCTTTTCACTTGTTACGAAATATACTAGTTCGTAACTCGTGAAAAAAGTGGTTTTTGACTCGTGGGATTATCCTATAATTATAATCTCCCACTCATCAAAAACCATGTTTTTTCACTTGTTACGAAATATACTATTTCGTTTACTAGTAAACGAAAAATGGCACAGTTCGCCACTCGCTGAACGTAACATTCCTAACAAAAAATATAGTTCGGATACACGTGCGGCAGGGTGGTTCAACTCGTGATTTGGCAGCCTTCAGCTTCGCCTCGAGCCGCCAACTTCATACTCGTTACCACCCCGTGGCACTTTTATCGAAATTAGTATATTTCAGCACGTGTGGAGCAATTTCGTACGGCTCATGCTACAAACCTCACACACGCTAAAAACGAAATTGCCCCACACGTGCTGAAATATACTATTTTGCCACTGCTGCGACGTGCAGCCCGTGTGGAAAAATGGCTTTTCGTTTATTAGTCAACGAAAAATGGCACAGTTCGCCACTCGCTGAGCGTAACATCACTAACAAAAAATATAGTTGGGATACCCGTGCGACGGGGTGTTTCAACTCGTGTGATTGGCAGCCCTGGGCTTCACCTCGAACCGCTAACTTTACACTCGTTACAACCCCGTCGCACTTGTATCGATATATCTTATTATCAAGTAGTTACAAAAATTCGTTGAGCTGTCCGGTTATTTCACCGATTCTTCAGTGACGAATTTTTAAAACTCCCGAAAAAATAATCGACAAGCCAAGAAAAAAAACTCTTCGCGAATAGAATCGTATAGGTATATACCTATACGATTCTATTCGCGAAGAGTTTTTATATATATATGTATCAGGAAGTCTTTGCCTCAATCGCGTGAAATCAGCCCGAACTGAGAGAAGACTAATCCGGACTTTTCATCTTCACCGATTCCCGGAAATTTTTTGATTGAAATTCCAGCAACGACGAGGCTAACCGGTTCAATGTTCTCTATCTCATTACACGTGGCCACAATGTATAATAATCAGTGAGTTCGGACATTAACATCAGCATTACATTTGCCCTTGATATGAAGCTCCGTTTTTATCCCATCCTTTTGGGCAGTTGAAGTTCTCGGGTTCAAGGTCGTTAAAATTTTTCGACTCGATCAATTCAATTGCGATTGTTACTGCACATGACTTCCGCGATCGCATGTACTGTCAATAAATAATTAACTCTGTGCTTAGCCTTCAGGGACGATGGACAAGGGTAGCGACGGCAAATCCATACCAAAAGCTTGTCAATTGCACAATCATCGAGTTCTGGAATCATCGATCCATTAATTATATAACGATCCGTTGAATTTACTCTCCACTTCCGATAATTCTCTTTTATTACATCATTAACTCTCATTGTAATTACTCACGAGCAAGAATACGATTGTTTTAGAGGAGTTTATTGAACGCTCCGGTGTAAACTTAAATAATTATTTGCATTGAGTATTTTATCGGACAATAATTGCATCCAGGAAATTATTCCAACCTTCGAATAATCTATATTGTTTACGGATAAAGAGGAATTATATTTATGCGATGTTATCTGAGGCTTCGCGAACACTGAAATTTTCCTATAATTTCCGCCAATTTCAATTCAGTTATATCGAGTAATTTATAACCATACATTGAAGACAAAAATACTACTTGACACTATAAATATCCTCTTGTGCCCTAGACTGCTCTGTGTTTCTATTCCACGAATCGATGTCGCGTAAAAATACACCTAATCACATTAAATCGTGACAGAATTGAAAACGTCATATGATGAATCGCGAAGTTCAGTTGTTTGCATGGTATTGCATAATTTTCTGAAATTACTCAGTTCGTTATCATTTTTCTCTGGGATATGGAGAAATGTATTAATCTAGACGTTCTAAAGTCATCATTATCTGTCTGGCAATTTTTTTTTCGTGCATTTCACTGAGAATATTTTTTCTGTTGCGGGGGATCTCCGGGTGCTCTCTGATCAGGCGTGATTGTCTGTTATTTTTCACATTTTTAAAAGTATTTTTTCGGAATTCTGCCTGTTATCTGTTACCAAGGGAACTCAAGTGACCTGTTGATAACTAATTTGCTTGATTTTATTTTGAGGAGATTTCCAGTTATTTCGAGAATCATTTTTTGATAATAATCAATAATAATGTCGATACTGAAATAACTCAAATCTGATATTTTCGAGGAATTCATTGAATGGAAAATAATCCCAGTAATAATTTCCAGTAGAAAAACAAGTGAATTGAAAATCGATGCACTTGGACTCCATAAAAACATCATCTCGAGAATAACGGAATCGGTGCCCTTCATTCACCTCATATTTTTCAATGTTGAAGTACGTCATTGATTGAGAGGCACTGCAGATGCAAATATCAGCTCGTTCGATGTTTTTCTAGAGTCATTGTAAACCAAGATCTGAAGAGGCAATTAAGACAACTTGAGTACAAATTATTGACGTCAATTCATTATGACACCACACCTCCATCTCGTATTATTGTTGGACCGAATCGACCGTTATTTTGCACTAGGCGTGTTGTCTTGGAGTAGAGGTCACTCAGTTGTAAAAAATTCCCTCCGATAATCGCGATTTTGCTCGTGCGATTGACATATCCTCGTTGTGTGGCATAACAGCATCACTATAGACGTCAGAGAGTGACGAAAGTCCGTTTACCCCGTCAACGTCATCAAAATCCCATGTCCAATGGATTGTAAATAAATCTCTGACGTAGGGTCGCAGTCTACTTTCGATAACAACGGCTTTTTTTTTGCTTTAGCATACGTTATTCAAAGGTGTCAGTTAATTCGGGTCAAAAATAGTCGGACGAATGTATTTTTGTATTTGATGATACAGCAGTTTTAGTGATTGAGATAGAGCTGATGGACAGCTAAACGAGGATTCCAATTTTCGAAGAGGGGAAACAATCCGTCAAAAATCATTCCCGCATTTTCCTGCTGATGGAGTTGGTCGTTTAGGATTTTTTTGACTTAAATTAAGGGGTGATTTTTCAGAATTTATGTTGCAAGCATCTAAAAAATACTCAGTCCTTTAATGCTCATATTATTTGTTCTCCCCGTAATTTCAGGAAATTCTTGATCCTTAATGACATGAAAAATCCCCGCAATAATAATTAGTTTGTCTGTCTGGCCGACACAAGGTCATCAAAACAAACTTGCCGAATAATTGAGACTGGAGACCTGAGTAAGTCATCCTTAGGACAATTCCCACTTTCCCCCAAAAGACCCTTGAGTCATTGCACTGCTGAGTTGGGGCTTTTTCCGCACTCTACGAAAATCCCTGGGTCTTGGCCAATCATAATAAATCCTTCAAAAATCCCAAGACCACAATGCAACCTCTCCTACTGGCAGCCCGTAGCCTCAGCGTCGCCCGTAACGTCACACGAGTCCCCAACGTTTCCCACTAATGGCCGTACCTAAAGTCCTGACGCCCAAATGTGTCTGTTCGACCTTTTCCATTTTTCCTTGACCCCTCAGGTACATAAAATTAACGCCTTTGCAATTTTCCTTCGTATAATATTTCCATTTTAACAAGTACCTAAGCTCAACTAAATGTTTATCCGATTATAAAATATGTCCAGTGCTGTCACTCGTCCTGACAATTGGACAATTATATTCCTGCATAAATATCCGTTTATTTTCCGTATGCCTGAGATTATTTAACGAAATCCACTGTTTTATTTTTCTAAAGCCCGTCTCTCCAAGGATATTCCGAAATTATAATAATGGAGTTAATGAATTTTCCAATAATTTACATATTTTCAGATTTATTATCAACGCTTTCATAATTTATTCAGAGCGCGATACTTCTTCAAAGAATTATTGATAAAATATGGAAAAAAAAAAGTTGCCAATCGTTTACACGTGCCGCGCGGTTATTATTTTTTTCCATTTTCTGATGACTCGAGTGCACTCGTTCCACACGTGTCTGGCTCGTAAAAAGCCAGTGACACTTACTGAAACTTGAAACTAATGCAGTTTTTCATGGACTCGATAGTGCACGAAGAAGCTAAAACTCGATTTATCTTTGTTCGCAGAAGCCACGTGTGCGCTAAGAATTGAAAAAAAAAATTGAAGAAAAACAAAAGGCTCCCGAATTTAGGACAAAGGCAACTCTGTCCCGTGGTTTTTGGCTGGATTTCCATCTAGATAAATATTTGGCTGAAGTTTTGAAATAATTTTAGACGTCGATTCAACGATAATCGAAATTACTCAGAGAGAGGGGGGGGGGGGGCGGGGACAGGTGCGTGCGTCGCTAAGGTGATTCCAAAATTGCCCCATTGTTTCACGTGTCAACACTCAATGCCCCGTAATTATTGATCGAATATTATTTTCGGAACAGTCTGGAGATCGATGACCGCTTGGAGAGGGCACGGCTGGGGTGTACCTATGGGCGCCATCGTTACGTTCTTCATGTTTTCACTTTTGTATTCATTTTCTTTTTACTCCGCGAGGGGCTGTTTCGTTACTCACAATCGATCGCATAAGCGAATCGGGACGCCCCACATTGGGCTCAATGCGGGTATTAAAAGTGGGTCGACTAGTATGATTCAATCGCTGATCTTTGTTGAGAGTGAAATGAAAAGGATGAAATTGCTAATCGCTCAACAAAAAAAGAATTAAATTGGCGTAGGGCCTCCAATGGTTTCCGTTCCCTTCCAGACCTCAAGAGCTCTTCTGCCACAGAAAACTTGAATTCAGTTATTGCCCTGAGAAAAAAAAATTAATTTTGCCCATCTCATATTCCCCCCGAGAAGAATTTAAAGAGTCTATTGCAGAAATCTCGGGTATTTAATTGTCAAGACAAATATGTCCGGCAAAATTACATTTTTTCCTCAGTATATTGGATTGTAATCGTCAAATGGAAAATTCGAGACGGCAGGGATAAATAATTCCGTTATTCTTGAATAAATAAATATTGGCGTCGAGGTCGCAGATGAATTTGCAGGATCATTTATCACCGGTGGTTGCGGGTGGGGTCTCACTCTTTTAATTCAGCCTCTATATGCCTCCCTCCTCCCCCAGCCCCATTGGCCTTGCCAACTCTATATCTGCGTTAACCAACTGGACTTGATGCAATAATTTCCCCTGCATTGACAATAACATTCGGCCCAGAAGCCAATCGCAGTAAGACAATAAATTTTCCATTCACATTCAAAATATTGTTCGCGATTGAATGTTTATTTTCCCCAGCCCTCAACTTGAGAATTTACCTCTCTCTCTCTCTCTCTCTGCAAATGACTAGTGAACGATCAAAGCAATGATGAGTACCTCGTGCACATGCTGAATGAATAAAATAAGCGTATTGTTGGGGGACTCACCGAGATGCGAAAACAATTGCAAGGAATCTGAAACAGCAAAAAAAACGTAATGTTATGAAAAAACAAATCGCCGACAGTTAATGATTAAATATTCAAATGAATTTTGAGATGATTGATGGGAGGCAGAGAGTCTGATATCATAAAATCGTCCGATTTTATTTGCAAGATTGTCTAGTGTCGTGGTCAACTCGTGCTGTCGTCTCAAGAATTGTTCAGTGTGACAAGTTCAAGGGAGCCCAGGAATATCGATCGCATTTATTCCACTCGAGCGTTTATAATTTGCGCTTGTTTTTCAAGTCGCTCGTAACAATCTTTATGCAATTGATAAATCAATGTAATAAATCAATAACGACTGGATATCAGGGGATTGTTTCTATTAAAAAAAAATAATAAAAATAACGTTTCATAACTCAATCCGGCTTCTCTAAGATATCCTAAGAATAACAAGCGGACATAGAACAAGTAGCGAAGCGGTGAAACGGTACAAGTAGATTTTCAGTGTTGTTCAGTTTCCCATGAATATCTTGGAATCGGCGGGAGATGGCAGAATTTTTCTCATAACTTGCTTTATAGAGCGATTTAAGAGCAACAAAAAACGTATAACGCAAATTTTCCTATCTCGGTTGAATTTGGAGATATTCCAAAGAATTCAACTGAGAACGGAGTCGACTGAAATTTTACTCAAATTTTATCGTTTCACTTCTGAAATGTTCTATTGTAGGGAACGGACCCGGAAAATCTCCCTAGCCTCGGGATGAAACACGTTTAATACATCAATGACTGATATTTCTTTGATAATTCTGTTGATTTTGAATGATGGATATACGGCTGGATAGGAAAATTAAATGCAACCAGACGTGGACTATTTTCGACTGGCCTGAATCGCTTATACTCGAGGATGCACACACTCGAGGGCCCCGAGAGGCCGGCAAATCGAGCGAAAAACGCGTCTATTATTTCTGGCCACGCACACGCGGATATTTATAATTACAAGAGGCCATCGGTAGACTCAAGGAGGTCGCTTTAAGCGTCAAATTACAAGTTGTAAATTCGTCAAATCACGTATACATTACTGGATGAAAATTGTTTTTCAATCCATTTAAACGCCAGTTGATAGTTTCATATTCCGCGTCACTAACGGTACAATTAAACTCGATCCACGTTTATTCAACAGGCAACCGAGATAGCGAGGGAGAGAGGGAATGAGAAGTATCCGATTTACTAATTAAACCGGAGAGGAAAAAACACTTGTGGGTTATAATTTTTCTATCAGTGGATATGAGGATGAATGTAATTATTTTGGGTACATAGAGCACGCAAAGAGTTCTACGTAAATTACGCTTAAAAAGGCGTAGCTCAGCCATTGAAGGAAATCGTATATGACCTTTTTGTAAGCATGAATTATCAATTGAAAACCGTAATTCAGCTACAGATTTCTCTGGGCAAGAGAGACCACACGCGAACTCCGTCTGAGAGGCGAGAAATTGTTTACCGGTTCTGCTGCACTGATAACACTAGACCCCCATGTGAGATTTCCTTCGTTTTTTCATTTTTTCTATTAAATTCTTGACCTCGAGTTATCGGAGATTATTCGTGACGCGTTGAGGAAGAGCCTGCTGAGAAATTCAAATGCGAATCTGCGATTGGATGATTTGAGGAATTGTAATTCAGGAGAAGTGTGAGCGACAAAACTCAACAATCCTTTCGAATATCCAGTTTAAGTCTTCAATATTAGAACCAGAAAGGCAATAACATTTATTAATGAATTCGATAATTATCTCAATGATTTTTTTTTCGTACGTGATAATAACGCATTTCTTGGACCACAAATAAAATTTCCATTTTGCAAACTCATTTCATGCACAATTAGAGCAATTTTTTTCCGATTTATCGCTGAATTTCATTAATCAATCGCCCATATTTTTCCACGATTGCGCAAATTTCATCATCCAAGATATAATGACCTCCCCGACAGTATATTTACTATTACAGCTTATCGATATGAAAATTTTTCCAATGTAAAGGTCAACGGAAAATTTAGCACCAATTTTTTGCCGGTCCCACAACATGCCGATTCGCACCGTTCAATTATACTCAATGAGACGTTTTGAACAAATGTATCTATCACGCTCTTACGTCAACAGTTAGCGTGATGCCACAGCGACGAGTCCTCTCTTAAGCGCGCCTGTGGAGCTACAAAATTACGAAAAATATTGCATGCTGAATAAAAATTAATTCTTATCGCTGTAATTAACATCGATATCTGAGGAGGCATATGACGCCGTAAAATCCTTGAGGATTACCCATAGTCGATGAAGAATAATCAGGCAAAACCGCAGAGATTCCTTCCACAATGAGTGATTATTACAACGACTGCGTCAGAGAGTGCAGATAATCGTAAAACACGTGGATATCATAAGCATCTCCCTCCACTACTCGAAAACCGTAAAATCGTCTGGTTACAGTTACTCAACAGATTGTCTCAAAATAATCATCAGTTCCGAGGGGTTACTCACTTCATAATTTGATGAAACGATGATTTCAAAATAAAGTTGATCTCATTCGACTACTTAAAAGTGATTTATTCATTTAATCTGGGGCTCCTACAAATAGCATCAACCCGAGTGGAAATTGCCTCAGGCCGACCTGAACTCGGATCAGTATTTGATCCGATAGTAGTCAGGTTTACCTGATCAGGTGATTCCTGATGAGAA